>WSFP011482314.1:0-15976 GCA_009831015.1 Picea engelmannii | reverse complement strand
AGGAAACCACCAATAAGGCTAATGGAATCCAAGACACTACACGAATCCCAATGTGTGAATAGATTTTTTGTCATCGAACACAAGGGAAACCACCCAGTCAACGACCAATGATGAAATGTCGAATGTTGGAATCAAGGTTACCTACCAATGAGGACAGTAGGGCCAGGGTGCACAATAGGACTACAACTTCATGTAATTCTGAGACACACTGAAGGTATGGCCGACATGCAAAGTCAAGAGTTCTGAGGAGTGGTCGACACAGGTTGATAGACATCCTTCGAACAAGAGCATGAGACATATGGAAGACTCTGGCAGCATAGACTCAATGATGAAACTTTGAGATGTAGGAGGCATCAATCAAACTCTCCATAGGGACTGGAAGAATAACCAGTCGAGGGAGTAAAATCTACGTAATGAGCTTAGCTTCCTAAGGTCATGCTAAACCCAAAATTTTGATGACAAGTGGACTCAAAAAATTTGTGCTCTATTCAAAGGTGACACTATTGCTGCCAATATAAGATAATATTCCTTTCCTGCCCGTCTTTTTCTGTTTCTTCATATTAAATTGAATGTTATGATACATAGGAGGAAATGAGTGTCGCAAGTAAGCAATCTAGTTCCATCAGTGGAACATACCTATGCTCAGTGTAAGGAGGTGCATGCGGGAGATGGACACTCAGGGGAATGTTTCCTCTTGGGTATAGGGTGTCAAGCTGCAAAGGATATAAACAAGGCTCTGCTTGACTGATGATGCAAACTGCTGAGGTGAAAGGATTATAATGCAAAAGCGAGAACCGACAATAGGCTCAATATTGCAAGCAAGAGAATGAGATGCAATTACAACTTAACACCAAAAAATTTCCTTTTTCGTAATCATAGTCTACTTGGTTTGAAAAAGAGATAAACTTGCACCAAATAGATGTCCTTTCAAATCCAATTTAAGAGTCTGAAAGAGACAAGTTCACTCGACAATCTTTTTGCTTTTTGAGAGAGTCAAAAAAGATCTTAAATCAGACTTGTTGGGAGTCCTCTAGGTATAGGTCAACATGTTTATGAGTAAGATATGAGGTTCAAGCATAAAGTCATGTATTAGCTATAAGGGACTCCCTATACTAGGGACAAAAATCTCTTCATGAACATCGAATGAAGCAGGGGATATAACTAGGGTACCCATATTTGGTAAGTCTCTACCATTCGATAACGACACTTCTAGTTGCATATTGAAGGTTCTGTGTCGCTATGAAATGGGTTCGTACCTAAGGCATATGAGTTGCAGTCATAGGATGATGCAAGTGTGCATGATGGATTTGATACCTATCCTATATGTTGGGTGACGAAAATACCTGTCCAAAGTTACGAGCGGGCGACATGGCACTCAAAACTGCAAGAATCCTTGGATAAAACTACCAAAACCAACTCCATCCACTGTCTTATTAGTCCATTAGGCCAAAATATTGTATGAAACTATGTAAAGTGGGTAAAATTTTGCTATAAATATTAAAAAAAACAATTTTACTATATCATTTGTAATTTTTACCCAAATAGTGCATTCTTGATCAAATTGCCTATGAATTTCAATTGTTGATTGCAGGAGCTACAAGAGACGGAATCAAAGACCATCTTGACCAGGTAATTCATCTTGCTCTCCTCTTTCTTTTCAGTGGATTAAAATTTGTAATTAGGCCTCATTTTTTAGGTTATTTAGAGCGCAACTTCAAAACTAAGGTGTACGCAGGCTACATTTTATCAGGTTGCGTATACGCATACCTATACACGGTTGTTTGAAAAACAACCAGCGTATAATCATCCCTATACGCGACTGTGTACACTATAGCTTGCGTATATGTCCATGGATAAGGTCTTTAACATGTTGCTAACTAAAAAAAGGGCTTGAATCTTGTAGGTTGGTGCTAGAGTGGAGAGAAAGAGAGCATGAAGAGGTGGATGTTGCAGTAGAGAGAGATCCAAGGGCTCAAATGGCCTTAAAAGGATGTGGGCTATACAAGTTTTTGGCTCTCAAAGGTGTTGTTCCTGAGATTAAACTTAAGGCTCAAAGAGTAATGTCAGGCATCAAGAAAGTTTAAGAGAGTGTTTTTTAAAAGTGTTTTTTCTACCTTATCTATATGAGAAAATTCCTTAAATGAAATTAACAGTATGGCAGTACAGAGGTTGTATTTCATGTCTGAGTAAAAATTGTAATATCGAATGGTGTGAGAGAAAAATATAAAACTGTTAAACAAAGTAAGGCATCAATTGTTGAAGAGTCTCACCTTGTTGCAGTAGAAGAAAATAGATAGTGTAACCTTGAATAAAGTATAAGATACAGTAATCCACATAGCTCGCAGGTCTTGATTTACTCACAGTAAATGCAAAGGAAAAATTGCTTACTTAACAAATTACTGATCCAATATGATTATAGTAGTTGTTGTACTAAATTGAAATCAAACATTTATCAAGGAGATTCACAAAGAAATGTTGAGATATGGAAAAACATAAGAAACACATAACCCAAGATAAAAAAAAATTGGAATCTCTGTCTGCACTTGTATTAATACTAAATAAGGAGAGTTTTCTCTATTACAATCAACAAGAAGAAACCCTTAATAGATCTTCAATCTATGTATTTATACAAAAATGTCACAACTCAAAACGGTTTGACTTCTCATAACTTACAGTAACAAATATTTGAAATAAGAAAATAGAACATAGAGAATGATGAGCTTCGTTGGCAATCTCTTCATCTGCTGGCCAAAACACTTCTGTCGTCTGATCTTCTTGATACTTTAGCACAACATCCTGGTCATCATAGCTTTGTTTCCATTTGTCCCTTCAACTATATCCAATAATGCAATGACACTTTCTTACTTGCTTTCGGATGTGCTTGTTTTCCCATATTCAATACATTGGATGCATTTACTCACTAATTTCACCACCAACCTTGAAGGTTCAATTACTTCATTTACCTCAAAAGTGTATAACTTCCTCTCTGCCTGAGGTACCTTTTCTTTTATCATTTTCACTCCTTAAGATATGACCTATAATTACAAGCTTGGGTTTACTATCCATTTATTTTTTTGAAGGAGATCAATCTGGTTCATTTTTTGAATGGTCGTCTGAGCTTCTTCTTTGCTTGTTCTGGAATTATACTGGTTCTTTTCTATATCAATTTGACCCAGGGCTTCAGAGATAGAATTCCCTTCAAAATCAATTACTCCTTTGTCTAGTGATGACAACGCTTCTAGAAAATCTTCATTTACCTCTCTAGCAAGTCTTCTGATTTCTGCTAGATTTGTTTCCCGGACCTTTAAAGCCATATCACCTCTTATTTGTTCAAAAAGAGAAAGTCGAGGAACATCTGAGACATCATCCTTTGGTACCAATAAGACAGCCTCTTGAAACTTAACTCGAGCTAAGCGAGCTTCTCTTTCTTTGAGGTAGATGTCTTTCAGGGAAATGTCTACTATCAGGTAGCAATTTTGGATGGTATCAACCTTCATAAAAAGATCCAGCTGAGCCTTTTCCAGTTTTTCATTTATTTCCATTTCTTGAGTCTGGAAAGCCAAAATATCCACTAAGGTACCTTTGGTCAACTCCAAGTTAGCTTGAAACTATTTTATTAGTTCATCATGTTGGGTGATTAGTCCTTGGTTGAACTATGAATTCTTTTGGAGCTCATCAAGGTTGGCCTGAAGTCGTTGAATTTGTTGTTTATCATTTTCTTTGATTTGCTCAAAATCTTGACTCATTTTGTTCTGGACAGTCTACTCAGTTGTGTGTATTTTCTTTTGAATTTGATCTACCAACAGGCTCTTATGTCACAGTTGTTCAACCAAATTTTCCACAGACCATTGATTAGCAGTGGTGAAAGCACCCAACGAACCTGCAACTTCCTTTGCAAATTATGTATCATCTTGATTATGTCCATCGTACACCATCCTTTGCATTTTGACTATCACTCCATCTTTCTGATGTGTTTCTTGTTTGACAATGGCCCTCCTTTTATTGATGAAGAAGAAGTCTGAAGGATGCATCTCTTCGGGTGAAATTGGGGTGAGATTGCCTATAAAAATGACTTCAGAACTAGGATTTCCGAAGATTGACTGCAACGATGTCAATGAAGTAATAGGGGTACCGATTTCTATAGATGTTTGTTGCTTAGCGGTATTGGCAGTAGATGTGGCTGGTGTAGAAGGAGATGTATCTTGCCCTTGCTTTAGGAAAGCTTCAAGTTGAGCCTTTGCATGAGGGCCTAACGGATTTGATAATGAAGCTTCCAATTCTTGAGTTGAAGCTTCGGTGTTCTTTGGGTTTTCCTCTGTATCCTGTTTTCTAGAGCTCCCTACTTCAAAACCCGGAGGTACACTTTCTTGTGTAGGCGAAGTGGCTCCTAATTCTCCCTGTAGTACTTTCGGCAAGCTATTTCGTCTGTCTTTGAAAACTGAAGAAATTGGCCTACTGATTTGGGGACAAAGATTGGACTATGTTCAGTACTTCCTCATAAGACCTGACTCCCTTGAATGTTTCATCATGTGGGGAGTTTTCATGCATATATCTCTTCAGGTTGTATCGGGCCAGGTGGTTTTCCATGATTTTGTGTGGGTCGTGCCTTTTAAATTTGATGTCAACCAACTTGACATCCTCCAAAGATGAAGCCTCCACTTTGGAGTGACCAAAGTCTAATAATAAAAACATACCAACCTGGAGAGGGAAGGTGGTCCATACCTTTTTTTTAACTTCTTTCAGCTCCTTACTAATGCCCCCTGTCACTGTTTGATAAGCTACTTCTTGGCATACTAGTCGGTCTAGTAAAAACCTCGGGAGAGCATGAGGAGGGACTGAGCATATGAAAACCCTGATGTAAGAGAAGTTTTTGTCTATGAACCAATCTGCTATTTTTCTTATATTTCCCATGATTATGTCTAAAATTTGAGGGGTTTGGAAACCATATAAAGTTATATGAACGGGCACTACTACATGGTGGTAGATTTCGTAGAAGAAATATTTGGCCTTGTCTTCCCACAACTTTGAGTGATAGAATTGAATAGGTTTAGCGTTGGTCGGGGTCCAGGTCCAGTTCATCAGTGAAAAAGGGGTTATGAAGCAAATAACATCCAGGATATATGCGTACATATAGAAAGAGGCGGGCTGCCCCTTTGACTTCGCCAATTTGTATTCTATGATTTCTTTAGCCAAGTTGTCTGATAAAATTTTGGCCCAATTAAAAGAGTAGCCCTCGTCCACCTCGTGCATAATTGAGACCCATGCCACCGAGAAATAAGTGGGACTCTTCTTCCCGAATAGCCTAGAGATAATCATAGCTACATAAATCATATGAGTATCTAATGACATTGTGGCATAAATGCCATGAGCGTCGACTCTGAATTTCTCTGGGTGCCCCCACCAGGACTTGATTATACCAGGATAGATTTTGTCATATTGTATACACTCCTGTTGCTCAAACTCCAGCATGAATGCAACATTATGACTATATTTAAAATCGAGGGATAGCTTATACATTACTTGTATGTGTTCTGGTCGGAAAGACCCAACAACAACCTTTTGAGACTTGAAAATGCTCGTGGTTTGGATGTCGACGTTTTTCAGGGCCCATCCTATCATGTCGTTATATGGCATGAGTCTCGGTTGTGCATCTATTTTATGTAGCTCTGACTAAGCTATATCCCTAAGTTTATCTTCATGAGTGTTGTTCACTTCATCGCTGGAATCTTCTGGGCAATTTATAAGCTCATGTTCTAGAATCTCGAACACCTGTGTCCAAGATTTCACAATGTGTATGGATCGCGGTGTGGTATCTGATAGAACGTCCACATTCAGATTTGCACCTTCGTCGGATGCTTTAATCATATTTTGTGGTGCCATGATATCGATAAAATCGGAACGGGGTTACCTATTGCAGGGGAATGCATGAGCTTCTTAGTTGGATAAAACTTACTATTCAGCGAAGATGAAAATGAAATTCAAAATCAAGCATTTTTATTCACATCAGGTGCATCGATTCGAGTATACCTTTACTGACGACAAATTTATTAACCTTAATGGGAAAGTATACATGGAAATCCGAAATCTATGATTAAAATCATTATCATTGATTTGTGATAAATGCCATTAATATCGACGGTTCATGTTCAGGATTTTTGGATGAAACAGATTTGAAATTTCCCTAATCGTGAATCCGCAAAAGGTCAATTATGAGATAATCCCTCTTAAAAAGTTAATTAATCATGTTTAACTTCAAGTGCTTTGGGTATTCGGACTTCGGGGTTTTTAAATGTAGCTCGAGAAGAAATCCTCGAAACCCGAAACTGCTAAAAGGTTAATTATCTGATAATCACTTTCAAGTTTTAATTAATCACATTTAAGTTCAAGAGATTTGGAAATTCAAACTTTGGATATTTTAGGATGTGATGAAAGGTAAATGTCTGAACTCCGAAGTGCAAAGTCGTTAACTATTTTTTAACCAAGATTAACTTAATTAATTAAGATTTGATACTTTGGCATCTTAGTGTGTCGTGGGTTTGTGAATTAGCTCTTTGTTATAATTCTGAAGAGTCAGCTCCCGTAGTGATGTGTCGGAGATGACGTCATTCTTGTTAATGTGTCGAGAATAGGCGGTGCCATGTGTTAACCCATGAAGACTCAAAATACACACATGTACTATGACTCAAGTCCTTTAAAGGTTTATGAAAAGTGAGGAACGGACACTTTCGGGTTTGTTGTCTTTCACTATTATGACTTCTCAAAATGCCCGAAGCGCGAAGCTCTGGAGTGACCTTTAGTGATTTGACTCTTTAACAATCAAGTGGCTCCAAAACTCTGGGAAAAATAGGATCGTTCGATTGAATGGGGAAACTTCATCAATGGGGGATATCATGTGCGCCTTATTACCAATTAACCAAAAATAAATTTGATTTGAATTTCGAAAATTAATTTCTTGAGTTACCATTTTGGGAAAGATTAGGTTTTCATGAAGTGGAGAATGAAATCTCAAAGTTTAGGATTATATATGTTCCAACAAAAGGTATGAGGGCTCAAGTGAGACTGCTTCAGCTGCTTGTGATCTACTGGGATCCGAATAGTGAGACCTTCAACCTTGATGGACAACCATTAAGGATTGAAGTTGAGGACATCTACTTCTTGACGGGATTATAACGTCGAGGTTAGGTGGTCAACCTCAAATCCTAGGGATCTGGGAGTGGCATGAATATATAGGATTACATAGCCACTCATTGCATTGTAGGGATTGAGAATGTAGGGTGCCAACTCCGAATCAGAGCAATTAACAATCTGAGTCTCAATATTGTTGTCCTAGTTTTGACATGGATCACAAGGTCGGCCTCTTTGTACCAGGAATCAAGGCCACTTATGTTCTATTCAATGGAGTGCTTACGACCCACGGTGTACGACTGGTGCACCTCACTGCTGGCCAACATGAAAAGCCATCTAACAAAGTGCAAACTGGGTAGAAAGAGGAACTTCAGGTTCGCTTCTATCCTTTGTAGTTTTTTCTTCGAGCGGGTTCCAGGCTTGGGCCCTAGAGTTGAGATTATTCCACGTGGACCTTGCCATCCAGCCATGGCATGGTGGACCGATGTGATGAGGTGACAGGGGGTGGTAGGGTGCCAACACCCTACAATGATGACTTTTTCTTCTGGTGGAGTTGGCAAGTGATAACTTTGGATGACTACCCTTACGCAGGGATTGACTTCATAGGAGATCTGGACATGCTATTACGACCAGGTTCTGCCTACGGAAACATAGGTATGTCACAGTTTTTGAATATTTCATTTTTTTGTATTTTTGTATAAGAAGACAAAAATATTTTTGGATGATGTCAAGTACTAACTAAACATGTATGTGATGCAGATGTAGGTCCACGACGGCCAGACAGACTTCCACGACATCGACAGAGGCACTGGGGAGATAAGGCAACGGGAGGGGATGCAGATAGAGTGCTTCAAAATGTGCAAGGCAACCTATATCATTTGACGCAGAGGATTCCCATGGTTTAGGTGGAGGATCTGTTGGAGGCTATGCAGCAGGAGGTGGTAGGTGTGCTCCATGCTTGGGTACGACTCTTTCGGCGTCTCGCAAATTCCATAGTCTGCTATCATTACACTCATCCAGTGCAATAGGCATAGATGTTGTGACTATTGTATGATCGCTTGTATATGTATTTTTGAGGGTGTCAACCCCAATTTTGTACTATAACATCATAATTTTTGGAGATATGAAATATATATATATATATATATATATATATATATATAAACATTTATCTTCGGCTTTACTTATGTTACTGTGTACATTGATGAAAATGTTTCCTTTGCTTTAGTTATGTGATAAATTCCAATATAACACAAAATTAACATATGCATTAGATACATAATTAGAACTTCTAGGTATGTGATGATAAATAATAAAATCAAAATGTCATTCTAAAAGTCATACTCGTAGGAATCGTCAGAGTAGAGTAGGGTCACGCACATGGTAACTGTCATTCAACTGACATACTACTAACTGGGAGTCCAGGCGAACTTCTAACAAGAGAATACCCTATGAAATGGCATCACGCAAAATTTCTATAACGACGCTATAACGCCACTTGAAGACACCAGTAGACCCTCGGGTGAGTAAACAACCTAAGCGGTGGAAGCCAAGTACCGTGTATGATGAATGGCCTCGTCTGCAAATCCTAAGTAGATCGAAGACCTCGTTGACATCTGTCAACCAAGGGAAAAATTGATAAGCAAGCTGGAGATAAAAACAAAGGGAAAATATATATACACTAAAATACATTAGTATACAAAGAGTTACGCCCAAGCTTGGGGCTCAAGTGTAATATCTTTTCAAATAGCGCCCATTCCTAGGCTCAACCAACATGCTCCCTTCATAATATTCTAATTCATACGTCCCTTTCTCTAAGACATGTCGCACGATATAGGGACCGTGCCACATGGGTTTGAACTTGCCTGCCCCAAGTGGTTCTTTGGCTTGATCATATAGAAGGACCAAGTCACCCTCAGCGTATTGTCGAGAACAGATAAACTTATCGTATTGGACCTTGACATGTCTTTTATTCTCTTTGATAATCGTAGAGGCATCTCAACGCTTCTCATCTATACTCTCTAGGTGTACGAGGCGTTGTTCGAGATCGAAAGTGTCAGGTAGGAGCGTAACTTCCAATCTCAGTGAAGGGATTTTGCATTCAATAAGTAAGATCGTCTCCACACTGTGCACTAACTGGAAAGGAGAAAAACCAGTGGAAGTCTTGACCGAGGTTCGGTATGCCCAAAGTGTTGGATAAAGCATGATATTCCAGTCAGGTTTTCTCTGGCTGACAGTTTTCCTATTTGTCCATTTTCCTGGGGGTAGTAAGGGGAAGAATGATCATTCCTAAACCCCAGTTTTGATGCTAGTTCTTTCATCATTTCATTTTGAAAGTGACTACCGTGATTAGTGAAAATCTCACTCGGGACTCCGAACCTGGCTATAATTTGTTTGAATATGAGGAAGGAAACAATCTTACCATTGGATTTAACTGTATGCATGGCCTCGACCCACTTATTAAAGTTGTCTATGACCACGATAATGTGTTGATACCCCCTAGCTGAAGTTGGGTTACAATCCACAAAGTCCACCCCCAACTTGGTGAAGGGACCGACGGTAACGACTTGATGGAGAGGGGATGGATCCGAGTGCATTTTCCAAGTGAACACCTGGCAAGAGTGAAACTTTTGAACCGCTTCGATGCAATCTTTAAAGATAGATGGCCAAAAATAATCGGCTCGCAAAATTTTATGGGTTGTCGCAAGCCCGGATAGATGACCACCACAAGCCCCACTGTGGTAGTCATTTAGAACAGACTCATCTTCTTCTTCAGTCAAACAACGACGTAAGATATTGTTTATTCCTTGATGATACACAATGTCGTCGATGATAAGATAGTTCTTATCTTGGTATGTATACATCGTCGGTCATCTCATGAGAACAATAGATAACAATATCATATATGTCATCGGGAACTTCAAAGTTTAAATATAGAGAACAATATCTCCATACCAGGGGTCTAACGATGAGACAAGGAAATTGTGTTCATCCGCAAATGAATCAACATTAATAATATCCTCATCTAATCAAGGGAAGTCACATATTAACTCTGCAAAAACTAGTGACTTTTTGGATTTCGCAGAAGCGAAATCGAGATCGAATTCTTGTAGAATGATAATCCATTTATTGCACTTCCCCCCTATGATACACCTAGTAAGGACGTATTGAAATGAATTGACATCGAAAACCACAATATTTTTGCAAAGTAATATATAGTGTCGTAATCGTTGGACTGCGTGGATGACAGCCAAAGCTATCTTTTCAACATGAGAATATTTAAGTCCAGGGCCGACTAAGTTTCGACTAAGATAGTAAATGATGTGCTCACAGAGTTCGTCATCCTCCTGAACCAACACCATACCAATCATCTCTTCGGACGTGGCGACATAAAGCAAGTAATCTCTACTGTAGTCTGGAGGCTTCAGCAGAGGCGTCGATACTAAGCCTTTCTTCAAAGCATTGAAGGATTTCAGGGCTCGCTCATCCCAGATAAAGGAGTGTCCTTCTTCAAGAGATGCATGAAACCCTTAGTAATATTGGCATAATTCACTATAAACCATCGTAAGAAGTTAGCTTTCCCCTGTAAACCTTGAAGTTGACAAATAGTGTCCGGGGGAGGAAATTGAAGTATTGCCTCAACCTTTAATGGATCTACCATGATCCCATTCTCAGATACTAAAAATGCTAGAAGTCAACCTGAACTAACACAAAATATGCATTTATGTGGGTTCAAACGGATGTGATAATGGCGACATCTTTCAAATACTAGCCGAAGGTGCTTAGGGTGATCCACTCTCTTACGGGAGTGAGCAACAAGATCATCGAGATAGGCTTCGACTATATGCTTGAGATCGTGAAATGTGAAGGTCATAGCACGTTGGAAGGTTGCTCAAATGTTCTTAAGGCTGAAAGGCATCTTTCGGTATGAGAAAGTACCCCAAGGGAAAATAAATGTCATCTTATGTTGGTCCTGGTTTAATATGAATTTGGTTATACCCTGAAAATCCGTCCATGAAAGAAAAAACTTCGCTTCCTGCACATTCGTCGAGAATCTGATCGATGAAGGGTGTCAGGAAGTTGTCTTTGGGACAAGCTTTGTTCAGGTCACAAAAATCCATGCATACATGGATGGTTCCTTGATTTTTATTCATAGGAATGGGATTGGATACCGACTCAGTCAAGGGAACCAGGTACATAAAGCCAACATTAAGTAGTTTCTCTACCTATGCCTTAATAGCAAGGGCCTTCCTAGGATTGATGACTCTAATTCGTTGTCGAATAGGTTTGGCATCTGGGTAGGTTTTAATTTCATGTTCAAAAATTTGAGGGTCAATTCCTGGCATCTCTTCATATGACCAAGTGAATACGTCGCGGAATTCCTTGAAGTGCTCAATGTAGATCAGAATTTCTTTCGACGAACAATCAACACCAATGTATGCATTTTCAATATTGCCTGGGGTATGAGAGATATAGATCACGATGGTAGGAGAGATACTCGCCATGTTTCCTTCGGCATAAATGTCATGCATATCGAGTGGAACTATGACGTGACCGAATATTTCACTCAAAGTAGATATAAAATCATCTTGTTCAATTTTGGCAAGATCTGGGAGAAAATAAGAGCGATGATGCATATCATCCCATGGCCTGTCAGAACCATTCATGGCCTCTATGATTGCTTCATGTGAAGGTAAAGTCTCATCGAGGCAGTCACGCGAACAAGATGATGAAGTGGCCCACACGGGATTTAGAACAGGATCCTCCTAGGTCATCTGCGAAGTAACAAGATCTGGATCGACGAAAGAGTCAAGAACAACTTGATACACAATATTTGTTGTCGATAGTGGCATGGCCATTCCAGAATGTGACTGACCTTCACAAGACACAGTCGAGGAAGGTAGGGTCCAAGGATCATTAAAATATGAAGTGCAGAAAGGAACAGACCTTTCTGACAAAGCAGACCTATTGGACATGGAGTATATATGATGAACCAGTGCCATGAAATTGAAGGTACCCATAAGGGATGAATACATTATGACACTGATATTCTCAGTTGTCGGCTAAGAATTGTTGATCACAAGGATCGATGATCCAACAGATGTATTGGGGCTAGCGTACACAAAGGACAACTAGTTGATCGTCACGATCTTTCCATCATGAGGAAAGCAAAGAGTGTGGAAAACAGACAAAATGATTGCAGTCATAGCATAAGTCCAATTGCATCCTAGTAACAAGTTATAGTCGAGGGCCACATCAACCACCTCGACATCCACCTCTATCCGTATTCCCACCTAACTGGACCAAAAAGGCAGGAAGAATACCGTGAGGGTGGAAGGAACGACCGTCAAAAGAAGTCAACATTGTCGGAGATTGAGAAAGGGTCGGAGAGTCGAGGGCTTTCCAACAAACCAGGTACATCACAAATGTTGCAACGCCCTCATCAATAACAGTATGCTTGATGGTATACTTTGATTAACCCACGTGGATTTGGAATGCCACATGGTAAAGCAAGTGAGGCTTCACATATGTGACATCAAACTTGATAACTTTAGAGCCACAGGGATCTAGATATCCTTACAGAGATAGCAAGGCATTCCTCTATGAAGGACACGTCTAGAGTACCTCCAGAGCTCACATCGCACAAGGGGTTTGACCCAGATACTCAACAATAGAGTAATTTTGGGCGGCTCTAGCATTAGGATATTAGGTAGAGTGTTTGAGTATTCCTTTCAGAATACAAGGCGGGAGCTCTATTTTTTCGATCTATAAGGGTGTCTCTGGAGGAGGGGCAGACTCTAGACCAGGTACAGTCTGTGGAGATATGTAATCGTGAGACCGAGTGGCTACATTAACCTCATATTTAACCATATTGATGCATAAATGATCACCATCTTGTGTCGGTGGGTTTTGACTCCCACTCACCACATTTTTAGCATTTGAGGAGCTCGAGGCCATGTGTTGATTATATGGAAAAGGATTAGTCAGCACAACAGGCGGTAGAGATAAAAGCCTCGCAACTTCTGAAAGTTTGGGGCATAAATGGGTAAGGTGATCATCTGTGCAAAGCTTGCAGGGAAACTTCACTTTTCGCCTTCCTTTCTTGCCCTCACCAACATTATTATTCGACTTCTCATTATTACCGTTGTCCTAGGGTTTATTATTATTCTTACCACCCCTACGATTATTATTACATCCTTTCTTTGTATTCCCTCCTGGTTGTTGGTTACCATTTGGGTTGGTCGATGATTGCACAGAATGTACATCCTTCAACTAAGTTAGAGTGGAGGACACACATGAAGTTGGCCCTCCTATAGACTGGTTTAGAGACAAATCTTTCAAATGGCTTGTCACCGAGTCTGTAGATTTCACATTGGTGGAACCCACAATGCCATTGGCATGAGGCTTGAGCTTTTGTCTAGGTTCATAGTTTGACCTCAGTGCGTCTGGAATAATTTCGTGTAACATCCCAGACTAAGCATATAGAATATCTAATTGTTGGGCTTTAAAAATCACTTCTTCCTCGGATGTAACTCAGGTGTAGAAACATCCTTCGAAATATAAGGCAGTAGTGACTTGAGGAACCACTCTAGCAGGAATTCTGGGGGTATGCAGGTCTTGATCAACCTTTTCCATCTACGCCACTCCTAGATGTGATCCGAGATATGAGTAGCTTTGTCTTGACGTAAGGTCAACAAAAGTTCTAAGCCAGCATTGTAACAAACCAACAATTGGAATTGGTTGAGGAAGACTAAAACCATCTAATTAAAGGTTCTGTAAGTCCCCCTAGGTAGCTCGATATACCATTTTGTGGCGACCCCCGTAAGGGTGCGTTGAAAAAATCTTAACCAAATAGAATCATCGTTAAGTGAATTCAAAGAGCACCAAAGGTGAAAAGTAGTGACGTGATCACCAGGATCCTCACCATTCTTGCCTTCGAATTTTGGAATATCTGAAGGAAGCTTGGTGGGGACAGGGGGCCATGTCGGATCATGACACACAAGATCATTCATTAACTTAGACAAGTCTAGCAGATTGAGCATGGCCAGAAAAGGGAGATGGGGTTGCAGCATCTGTCCCCAAGCTCCCTAAAAAGATTGTTGTTGGGGAATCATATCCCATCCAAGGTTCTAGTAAGCACCATGGCTCTGTCTAGGATTGTAAGACCCTCCTCCAAATTGATTCATGAGGGGTTGGTTGGGCACCATTCCAGTAGGAATGTTCTGATGAGGGTTGTAAAAATTGCCCCCAGCCGGAGTGGCTCCGGGTTGGTGGTTGCCCAAGGTATGAAATTATCCTCCTCTGGGTGTGAATCTGAAGGATAAAGGTGGATTCGTCATGCCAAACGTGTTGTTTGGAATTGGTATAGAGGAGGTGGGTGTAAAGGATGGACCATAAGTAGAAGCATGTCTGCCAGGTTGGTTACTCCATCCAGAAGAATTAGGAACAAGATTAGACCCGGGGTTAAAAGGAGGAAAGCCTCTAACTGTAGGATTCGTTTGTGGGACATGAATACCACCAATCGAGAATGGAGTATGAGGAGGATTCGTGCCCCCAAGTCCAATACTAGTATTCAGACTTGACGTTGGGACAGAGGTAGAAAATTGCGATGTAAAATTCGGCATACCATAAGAAAAAGGACTAGAAGCCATAGGGATGGACTGAAAATTATAGCCCGACGAGTGACAAAGGGACCCAAAAGGGTTCATGGCTATAGTTTGAGTATTCACTATAGGATGGACAAGGGTGATGATAGACACCTCCAGCACGACAACCATTGTGGTTGAAGGTGTCGAAGGGGTATCATTAACTATAGTAGGTATGGGAGTTGAAGGACTCCCATTATCTTTCTGACTCGATTCAGTACTCATCCTTGTATGATCACAAGTCTGATAAGTGGAGGTTTGTGTACCACGTTTGATAACTTTGCGCCTCTTAGAAGGCAAAGACTCAAAATACAGTGGTAACTGTAACAAGCGGTGAGACCTTTGGGGAAGCTGGTCTGGCTCCACGATGACTCAAGACTCGAGATATAAAAAACAAATCCTAAGGCCAACTAGTAATCAAAGAGCACACAAACATAAAACAAAAGGCCAATATGCACACAAACATGATAAAGTGGTTGAAAGGGGCCTCCCTTTTTAAAGTAGGTATGCCTCACCCAAGAGGGGCCTGAGACTCCCTACTAAAGATCGGAGGTATCAGAATCAGTTATAAGGGCCCTCATGGGCTTCACAACCAGTCAGTCAAATCCCCCCTGAGAGGTAATCCTCCATAAAGGATGTGTGTTGCCTGACCCTTATCTGACCTAGGGTACCAACAGAATAACCCCAACAAGTAACATATGTGGTACCTATGTCAAGTAACTAAGAAACCATGATATAACCGATGCATAGGCAAACAATTGTAAGTTAGGTCCACCGTATGGGAAGGGTAACAAAGCTCGAAACCACAAAAGAACCGCCTCTCATAGAGGTAAAGGTACTAGCAAGATCCCCATATACGAATAGATCCCCAGAAATATATATGACACTAAGAAGGTATTGGGGGGATATCCACTCAACCAACCTCACATGACCTTGTTCTTAACTCTAGTGTAAGAGAAGCCTCTTGACGTCACCAATTATACAACGTATTTCACCACTCCCTTAGTCAGACACATATGCTAATTTAATAGCCTTGGAGAAGTTTGCTCACAAAATCCTATTCCAAGGCTCTAAATCCTAAGCTAGTTTGTGCACCCTAGAAAATAAAATCATTTCTAATCAATTTTAAATTATCAATGTTGCTTTTAGTGGCCTTGCTTACTCAAAAAAGGTGTGGTCATGAAACTAATGAAGTTATGACTCAA
>WSFP011482311.1:0-15977 GCA_009831015.1 Picea engelmannii | reverse complement strand
AAAGTTTATTTTAATGAAGTAGGGGTGCTTGCATAGCATAACAAGTCAGCCTTCTATTTTTAGATCAGGTGGTATCAGAGCACAAGTTTGTTTTTCTCATGTGTTTGCCATTGATAGCTTGAGATTTAGCTATTGGTTTTTGTACAAGTTTGGTGTTGAAGATTGATATCTTCCAAGGATGGAGGAAGCTTCAAGTATTGATAGTTCTCATACATTTCCATTTTCTAAAGAAGAAATTATACTCATGAGATATTTGATGAAAGAGATGTATGATAAGAACATTGCCCTTGAAGAGCAGTTGATGGCCATGAAGCAGGAGAAAGACCAGCTTTTGTAAAGGTTGCATCAGATGGAGATTCAACTCCATGAGGCAAAAGAAACCCTTACCAAGTACATGCATGAACATAAGGTATGCAGTGTTAGTTTATCTTCTAATTCCTATAAAGATGAATGTTTTGGTGGTTTTGAGAGTCACACAAGAGGAATAGGGTCCAATTTGTTGTTAAAAATGGGCTATGAAGGTAAAGGTTTGGGTAAGCATGCACAAGGCATTGTTGAGCCTATTGTTGTTGAAGAGAGACCTAAGTTTTGTGGTCTTGGGTATGAACGAGTGAATGGATCAAATTCCAAAGTCGAGGAGACAAAGGGAAAAGTTCGAAGCATAAACTTTGTTTCAAGTTCACCTCCTCAGGAAGGCTTTAAAGGTGAAAGTTCAATCCTTCCAGCATACAAGGCTTGTGTTCAAGATGAATGCAAATGTGTGGAACAAGAAAGTTGTGACAGTGATGAGGACAAGAACACTGTTGATGGTATTCAAAGGAGAGCTTGTAACTCTTCAAATTCACCTCCTCAAAGGGGCGATAAAGGTGAATGTTCAAGGTATGATTCTTCTTATCATTCAATTGCATTTGATTATGTTAAGCATGATAACTTTGTATGTAAAAATGGAAGAAAGAATCCATGTACATATTGTGGTTTATATAACCATCATGTTTCAAAGTGTTGGAAAAGATTGGCCTCTTTCAGGAAACTTTCTAAGCAAAGGAAACATGAAAGGAGGATGCAAAAGGTTTGCACTCATTGTCAGAAGCAGGGTCATCTTGTTGACCAATGTTGGACGTTGCATCCAACTATTCGTCCATAGCCTCAGAAGCAGTTGGATAAGAAGATTGAAAATAATTGAAGTGGAGATTCCATCATTGATGTGAGTCAAGATGATTCACAAAGGGACGACGTTTTGCAAAAAAAGTCACCGTTCAGTTGGTTTGGTAAGAAATGGTTGGATTTCTTAAGCAAGTAACACTTGCATTTTTCTGATTGTCAATGCACTTTTCCGCATTATGTGTGCATTTATGAGAAGCATGATAAGTTGCAGCCATTTATATTTTTCGTATTCAACTCTTAAGTACCCATATGTTTCGAGGTTGTACTTATGTTTGTACTGGAAGGAGAGTTGAAGAGTCCTATACATGCATTTATTTTTATGTATGTGTAAGCAGTGAACCTAGTGATGGTTCATCATGAGTGATTCATGATTGTTACATGATTGTGATCATGTTTGTCGACTTGTCAGTTTGGGAAGGTTGATGTTTCAATGAGTCTTGACTGGTGTTGATGATTTTCTGACGACTATGTTGTGTCGATCGTGTTGTTCGACTTGTGTTTAGTCAATGGTGTTTATTGACTTGAAAGTTGATTTTGAAAACGCCATGTGCTTTGATAAAGTACGAGATGCGATAGTTTGTTTAAGAACAAAAGATTTTTTTGGCATCATTTTCAATCTTGTATGATTTATTTTCAAGATTGATGGTTTTCTTAGCTTGTGACAAGATGTCGCATGGAAGTTTTGCAGCCATTGGAGAGCTGATTATGTTGACGCCAAAGAAGTTCGAAAGAGGGACTTGATTCTCAGTGGGAAGGTTGGCATTCTTCCAAGCACAGAGAGAGCAGTGGGTCAACAGCAACTAGAGAGCAGTGGTTGAAGGACATAGTCAGTTGTAGTGCACGGCATGTCAGAGTATTCAGGTGATTATCGAAAAGATTTTGATATAACTTGAAAGCAGACAGATAAGCTTTTGTGGGTCCAAAAGCCTTTCAGTGGGAAGGTGTGATCAAAATCTGGACTAGGGGGAAAACTTTTGCTCAATTTTAAAGTGCTCAGAATGCAACGAAAATGGTGCCATTACGTCCGTCTCGTCTTCCTGATTCCGACGGTATATTTACTTTCGTAAACGGAGTCCGTATGAAGGAGTTATCGCGATCTGTCTGCCAAGCCAAACAGGCAAAATTTTGGATGTTGACTGTACCTGTCCGTACAGTCCGTACGGTGACGTGGCAGGGCCGTACCATCATGATGACATGGAAGTTGGATGACGTGGTGCATATTGGTTGGTTGGTTTTCGGCGAATTGGGTGAGGACACGTGTCTGAATGGCAAGTAATATGAAAACACGTGGCCCAACCCAATGGCGCCACGTGTCCTTCGTTTATTGGACAATTATATTTATATAAAATGTTATGGAGGCCGCGGGGTTCGACCCCCGGACCTCCCCACAAGCCAACAATTTCATAACACTCTGATAACCAACATTCCCACCATTATTCCTTATTAGTTATGGCATAAAACATATATTTATGTTGACATTTTGTATTATATGGAAAAGGGCGCGGGCCGGGGCTTAAGCCCCGACCCATGGTTCCATTACACAATGCATATAACCATATGTTATATAACATATGCGCGCGGGTATATATAACAATTGAACCAAAGTTTATACCATTGTGTTTGGCGCGCGTGTATTATATTTCATTTTATATATGTATCAATGTGTATGCACGGGATTAGAAACCACGACTCGTGGTTCATATATGTAACCCGTGGGTTTTGTGTTATATGACCAATGGTTTAAACATGCACGCGGGAGTTTTTTAAACCTTTGGTTAAGTGCGTGTATGGTTTGACCGGTGGGTTAACCACCCGGGAGTTATATAACGGTTAAACTACTTTTGCGCATAGCCCGAGGTCTTATGCCACCATGTGCCCAGGTGTTAGGCGGTTAGGGGTTGGAGGCACCCTAACCGTTCTACGGTTTGCACTGTTGGAACGGTTGCGCCCGGTGCCAGGTTTTAACGTGCATTTTGGAGCGTGTTCTTGGTTCATGCACACTGAGGTGCGTTCTATAGAACCAGTGCCAGCAAAGATTGAAGGAGGAAAATGGAGGAGGCCTAACTTCTTCATCGTTTGGCCGATTGAGGTGCCGTAAAAGCCCAACTAGGGGTTTTTGGATGTGCTGGATCCATTGGTGCTATTTTCAAGGCCTTTTAAGGACTTCATATACAAGTTTTTCACCATTGAAGTTTCAACAAGCTCCAGGGAGCTTGAAGCCCTCTTTGATGGAGGACATGGTTTGGTGAGCCTATGTTTGTTTTCTGTGATTGAATAATCATTTTTGGCTAATTGATATGCTCTGAACACATTGGGACAGGTTTCAGAGGCTTTTGAGGACTTTTACAGGTGTTTTTTCCAAAGAGAATCTCAGGGAAGATTATGGCCACATGTAGAAGAGGTCATGCCCGTATGATCCATGATCCGTTTTCAGAGTTATATTAGTCATTTTTGGGGTTTTTATGTGTTCGGATCCCAATGGTACAGTTTGTTTTTCCATTGGAGTTGAGTAGTATCTTGTAAAAGAACTTTTGACTAATTAATCCTAGAGAGCCAAGTCCATTATGGAGGCTCAAGGAGATGTAGCTCGGAGGGGGGTGAAGTCCTTTATCAACTTGTTCTTGTTGTGAGTTTGATGGTTTATTTGTTGCAAGTATTGTTGTTGTGTATTTATTTGAAGTACATATTTAACCATTTACAAGAACATTTCCTCATACATAAACATTTAAAGGAAGAAGCATGAACTTAACACATAAGTTTATATTGCATATTTTAACACATGAAGCAAGGTCCTGTAAAGTTTATTTTAATGAAGTAGGGGTGCTTGCATAGCATAACAAGTCAGCCTTCTATTTTCAAATCATCCATGGCAAACCATGAAATTGAACGACCTCTTTTAAAAATAGGTTCACAATGTCAGTCGCATCACTGGTCTTCTGACATGGGATAAAATGTGCCATCTTGGAAAATCTATCCACCACCACAAAGATTGAATAAACACCTCTTTGTGTTCTTGGCAACCCCAATACAAAATCCATGCTTATCGCATCCCATGGCCTCTCTAGTATGGGCAATGGTTGATAGAATCCCACATTCTGCTTCCTCCCCTTCGAATGCTGGAAAACTCTACATCTGGCAATGAATCTCTTGACATCCGCTCGCATCCCCGGCCAAAAATATGACTCGTTCAGTTTCGCGAACGTCTTGTTGTGGCCAAAGTGTCCTGCTAATCCACCACTGTGTTTCTCCTTTAACAAGTTCTCCCTCATGGAGCATTTCAGAATACACAATTGATTTCCTCTGAACAACAATCCCTCCTGGATATATAGTCTATCCAAGGACTTCTATCTCTAAGAACTGGATTCTCAGCTACTTCATACGCCTCTCCGAAATCTTGATCTTCTGTGTACATGTCCCTGAGATCCTCAAAACCCAACGTGTTGACTCAGAACTCCTACAACAAAAAACACTTCCTGCTCAAAGCATCAACAACTTTGTTGGTAGTACCAGAAATATGCTTAATCACAAAAGTGAAATTCTGCATATACTCAACCCATTTGGCATGTTTCTGATTCAACTTCTCTTGTTGAGTCACAAACTGCAATGCATGATTGTCACTGTACAATACAAACTCTTTTGGGATCAACTAATGCCTCCATTTCTTCAACGCTTGTATAATAGCATAAAACTCCTTATCATACGTGGAGTATTTCAATTTCGCCTCATTCAACTTCTCGCTGAAATATGTGATTGGCCTGTCTTCTTGACTCAAGACTGCCCTGATTGCAAATCTGCTTGCATCACACTTCACCTGAAATGCCTTCAGGAAATCTGGCAATTCCAAAACCGGTTGTTCCGTGATCTTCCGTTTCAACAAATTGAAACTCTTCTCAGCCTCTGCTATCCAGTGAAAAGACTTATGTCTCTTCTTCATTGTATCCATCATCGCTTCACTAATTCCACTGAAATTCCTGATGAACTTTCGGTAGAAACTAGCCAATCCGTGAAAACTTCTCACCTCAAAAATATTTCTCGGTGATGGCCAATTCTTAATCACTTCCACTTTACCTGGATCCATCCTCAACTCATTTGTCGAAATAACAAACCCCAAGTAAATGAGCTTTGTCTTCATGAATGAGGACTTGTTCATATTTATCAATAGCTTCTCCTGCTTTAGTTTCTGCATCACTGTAGCCAAATGCTTCAGATGTTCGGCCACTAATTTACTGAAAACCAGTATGTCATCCAAATACACAATGAAAAATTTCCCGATGAACTCCCTCAGTACTTCATTCATCAACCTCATGAAGGTACTTGGTGCATTTGTTAAGCCAAACAGCATAACAAGCCATTCATACAACCCTTAGTTTGTTTTGAATGTTGTCTTCCATTCATCACCTTCTCTCATGCGAATCTGGTGATATATGCTTTTCAAATCAATCTTTGAAAAATACTTAGCTCCACTTAAGAAATCCATCAGATCATCCATCCTCGGCAATGGAAATCTATACCTGATGGTTATCTTATTGATCGCCCTCGAGTCAGTACACATCCTCCAACCTCCGTCTTTTTTCGGATTGAGTACTGTTGGAACAACACATAGAATCAAGCTTTCCCTCACTAATTCTTTGTCCAATAACTCATGGACTTGCCTTTTAACTTCTTCATTCTCTTACGGCGTCAATCTGTACGTGGATTTGTTTGGAAAACTGGCTCCTGGTATGAGATCAATATGATGGATCACACTCCTAATTGGTGGCAACGAACAAGGTAATTCGTCCACTATTATGTTAGCGAACTCTTCCAACAGTTCCTGAATTTCATCTGGTAAATCATCCACTCTTGTGCTAGTCAAAACAATCTTCGGTTTCCTGACCACAATGAACTGTGGATACTCCTTCTTCTTAACTTCTGTAAGAAGTTCCTTCCCACTCATGATAAGTATTGTGTTGCTTACTTCCAGCTTCACCTCCTTATCCTTGATTGGAAGCAACATGTGTGTCCTCCCATTCTTCTCTAGGGTGTATGTGTTCATTCTCCCATCATGAACACATTTCTTTCATATTTCCATGGTCTACCCAACAATAGATGAAAAACATCCATAGGAATGACATCACATAAAATATTATCATTATATCCACCTATCTTGAATTTAACCAAGCATTGTTTAGTGACAGTTACCTGGTGTCCTTTTTGTAGCCACGAAACTCTGTATGGGCTTGGATGATCAGTCGTTTCCAGCTCCATCTTCTCTACCATCTCCGTAGAAATGAGATTATCCATGCTACCACTATCTATGATTACCTTGCATACCCTGTCCTTGGTCTTGCAAGTAGTCCTAAAAATTCTGGTCCTTTGGACTGAACTTTCCACCTCCTTCTCAGGTGTCAAAAGGACTTTTCGCATCATGAGTGATCTTCCGCCTTCTGCGTCTTCTGCCTCAACATCCCACCTCTGTGCTTCGGTGATGTGAGCTTCTCCAATGTCCTTCTTTTTCTCTGGACACTTGTAAGACTTGTGCCCATTTTTCCCGCATGTGAAGCATGTGATTATTCCACCTCTTCCTCTTCCTCTACCTCTAGTACAAGGAAAAGTGTTATTGTCAGCATAATCTCCTCTCTTCTCATTATGCTGTCCTCTCTGTTCAATATATGGTTTCCCTCGTTGTGAGTTTCCACCTCTCTCTATTCAAGTCTGAGGTTTCTTCCATTCCTCCTTGGGCTTCTGGAATTTATCCTGGGCAACTACTTTGCCTCTGGGATGACTTCTTCCTCGGCCCCTTTGACTCTGTTTTCGGCTCAGCTTCTCTTCATCTTTCAGAGCCATCTGATAAGCATCTTCCACCGTTTAGATGGTTACCATGCTCATCTCATCCTTGATATCATATCTCAGGCCATTCATATATCTGGAAACTTTCTCATCATTGCTCTCCCAATGACCTGCTCTGATGTTCAGTCTGTAGAATTCCTTAGTGTATTCTTTCACTGTCATCAACTTCTGTCTCAGGTTCTGCATCCTCCTGAACAGAGTAATTTTATAATCCCTCGGGATGAATTTCACCTTCATCTTCGCGATCATTCGATCCCAACTCTTGATCTTCTACTTGCCTTTGCAGCGTCTGTAAGCCTGTAATTCATCCCACCACAATGCTGCATGTCCTTTCAAGTGCGTAACAACATGCTTGACTTTCTTATCCTCTTCGACATATTCATAGTCGAATTATGTATCGAGGGCTCTAATCCAGTCTAGAAACTCCTCTGCATCCAAGTTTCCCTCGTAAACTGGAATGTCCATCTTTTCCCTTGCACCCATCCTGTCAATAGCTTTGATCAAATGTTCGTTTGATGCATCTTTAGCTACAACTTCTTCTTCACATTCAACCTCTATTTCACTATCGAAATCACTCAGATCCCCTGCACTGGCTGTGCATCTTTGCGCTGCCTCCATGTCTTCGAGTCTGGCTCGAAGATCATGCATCTGTCTCTCCATGCCTAGATATGTTCCCTGCCTGCCTCTTCATCGTGACATTTCCCTATCCTCTGGGTCAGGTGATTGCCTATATCTTCTCGACGGCATAGTGAATTCTCTTTCTCTACTACAGAAAGCAAAGAATCTTTCTGAGCTCTGATACCACTCTGACGCAGCCGCACCCGCAGGCACGTCCACTCACAGGATCTTTTCTCTCTCGACCTGAAGAACACTAAATAGTCCTTCTATTTCCCTATCGGGAAATCGGCACCCACAGATCTCTTCGCGCAATCCCCCTCTCTTTACTTATCGGGGAATCGGAACTCGTGACTTCGCGAGTCTAATGGTCGAGCGCTGCACTCTCGAATCCCCGAGTGCCGATACAGTCAACACTGACCTTTTCCTTTACCCTGTTGGAACCTTCTCTATCGGGATCTCAGCACTCGCGATGTCAAGCAACTCGATTCTCTGACTCCCGAGTCTCGATATGCCGAAACTTCGATGAGCTCGTGGCTTTGATTTTTCAATGGTCCCGTCACCTTGTTGGGATTTCGGATTTTGCGGGATCGCGAATCCTAATGTCCAATGTTCGGGACTTCTCGCTATGAACCCCAATGAAGCGTGCCACCTATCCTCCACTAGCCGACTCTGCTATGGCCCACACTCTTCTCTTTTAGCTATTGGGATATCGTGTATCACAATATCGCGATTCTCATTGCAATAATTTGGAGTTTCAATCCACAAAACCACGATCCATGATATACGTGTAGATCCAACGACCCTCGTGGTCCTGATCAATGACTCTACCCCTCCTGAGATTTTAGTCTTTTGAGAATACTCCATTGTATCTCCCCTGCACCTCTGAAAGATCTAGCAGCACTCGGATTGTTGTGAATTCTCCTCGAAGAATATCGACCGCCTGTTTCTTCTCAGATGACTTCCGAAAATTGAACCAAGTCTTCCTTCCATGAAAACTTGTTCGTCTGCGTGAAAACTTGCAATGACTTCTTGAACACTTCACACACCTACTCACTACACTGTCCTTCGACAAACTCAACAGCCTATCCTTCCTGAGCTTTTCCCACAGATTTAAGTTCTCAGAAGGAACTACTTGCTCGCACTCCTTGCGGCAACCCTTCAACCACGCCTAAGTGTCGAAGTCTCCGACTCTGCACATACCTGTAGCAACAGTCTCTCAATGCTTTGCTCAGGTTCGCAACCCTGAAGCTTCACTTGGCCTATGTACTCCTTACACGGCTCCTGTGCCCAACTGCACTTTGAGAAAATGAGAACAAAAGTTGTCTCTAACTGAACCCTCTGTCAACACACTCCTTGCAGACACTTCAATTGCACTCCTTGCAGGAATTCTTGGGCTCAGATAGAGAAGCAATTGAAACTCATTCCTTCACCCCTCTCAGACTTCAATTCAAGCATGAAATCATATACACAACATATAAAAGCAAATGTATAACTGAAAGCAAACATTCATGAGCATATCATTCAACATCAATACATAGAGAAAAGACACAAAACCATGAATTTGAATCAAAGCTTTCTTCTATTAATTCAAATATTTGTACATGGGTGTTCTTCACACAACTCTCTGCATGTTCTTGCTCTTTCTTACTTGATAATGTTACAATGCACAATGAGGGTGTCTATATCCCGTTTCCCTCTTGCGCTCTAAAGCTATCAAATCTAGAATTAAATTTCTATCTACCTTCATTAACTATATTAAATGCCATATACCTACTAAGGACGAGAGCTAAAGGCTCAAGGTCCATTTACAATATACAAGTGCGCCCTTCTCAAATGGCTCATTTAAGATTTGCGCAACAATTCCAAAGTGTTTTCAAAATTTGTGCTGGCTGGTCCAGCTGTCCGATTGTCTCTGCGCTGGCTCGCTTGGTGTGGGAGATGCTTCTGCATCAGGAAGCCCTCATGCAACAAAGGAACGAGATGATGGATAGTTTCGCACAAATCCTTCGGCGACTACCAATAGGTGATGCATCTTCTTTGAACGGAGGCGCCGCCCCCTTCAAGGTATAAATAAACTTCGATATTCCTATATTTGAACGTCAGATAGACACAGATGTTGTAGACAAGTGTTTGAATCTACTAGAAGGGTATTTTTCTATCCATAACTTTTCGAATAGATAAAAGATTACTTTTGCACTCCTAAAAGCCATTCCCCATGTCAAAGATTGGTGGGAAACTTTCTGTGAGAAAAATGAAATAGAGGAACCTCATTATTTTCAGTCACCACCACCTGGGAATCCTTCAGGGATGTTATTAAGGAACAATACTACCCTTTTGGAAGTTATGATGAACTGTATACCAAATGGACCATACTGTGGCAAGAAAGAGACCAAGTTGTGCCAGATTTCACAAATATCTTCCATACCTTGCACACCACGTTGGGTATCAAATATTTGGAGTGACATCTGGTGCTCAAGTATCATGGTGCTCTACATAGATACATCCAGACTGAAATGGAATTTCTGGACATCTTATCCTTGGGCGCTGCCTACCAATATGCCATCAAAATCGAGCAGAAGCTCAAACAAAAGACACGACAATTTGGGCCTAGGAACCCCTCACAACAAAATCTAGGAAAGGGCGGCCCCAACCCACCGAACAAAGGTTAGAAAAAAGAATGATAGTATCAGGACAACCAATCCAAGCCGCAAGAAAAGAAGGACACTGGAAAAACAAAGAAATATACCGGGAAGTGGTGCGACTTCCATAATATCCCTTGGCATAACATTGTTGACTACCGCTCAAAGCAGTCACTGGTGGCCGAAGTGAAAGCCTCTGAATCAGATGTGGATTCTGACTTTGAGGTAGAACCAGAAATGGGAAGATAGATCATTGACATAGAACCCAGTGCCACCATTGCTACCACCAAGCTCAAGCCCGGTGAACCAGATGAGCTAGAAGAAGAGGATCACCTCTTCCATTCACAGATGTGGGTAAAAGACACCCCACTACTCTTCATCATTGATAGCGGTATCTAGAAGAACCTCATCTCAGCAGAGGTCATCAAGCGGTTGGCCCTACCAACAACGTTGCACCCACAATCCTACACCATTAGATGGCTCTACCAAGGAAGCGATCTCTGTATTAGAAAACAGTGTTGACTATCGTACGACATCAATCCCTTCAAATATGAGGTATTGTGTGATGTTTATCCTCTCTAAGTTTGTGATGTTCTTTTGGGCCAACCTTATTTATGGAAATGTCATGTTGTATATGAGTCTAGGCCTCGTAGTTTTATTATTACTTTGAACAGGAAGGTCCCACCTAGTTCTATTTCCTTGATCTCTGCTAAGCAATGCAAGAAGGTCATCTCTCAGAAGGGGAAGTTTGTATTCTTCATTATTCGCTCTCAGAATAAGCAAAAGATCACAACCACATCTAGGGTCTCTGCGACCAACCTTTCCACACAGCAGAAGCAAGTAGATAAGGTCATGGAAGAATAATTAGATATCTTCTCCTCACCTACAGGGGTACCTCTTCACTTCCAGGTCAAGCACCCCATTGATATGACCCCCAATCCACCGCTGCCCAATGGGCCAGTCTATCGTCGCTCTTTGTTAGAGAATGAGGAGATCAAGCGATAGATCCAAGAACTTCTCCACAAGGGGCACATCCACCCTAGCTCATCACCTTGTGGGAGCCCAATTGTGTTGGTACAGAAGAAAGATGGAACCTGGCAACTCTGTATTGATTACCGAGCTATGAATAAAATCACAGTCAGAAACTAGTACTTGATTCCCTGAATCAAGACCTCCTTGATCAACTCATGGGGGCCAAATACTTTAGTAAGATTGATCCAAGGTCTGGATACCACCAGGTCCCAATAGAACAAACAGATGTATGGAAGACAGCCTTCAAGTCAAAGGAAGTCCTTTTTGAATGGTTGGTCATGCCCTTTGGTTTGAAAAATTCTCCAACCACTTTCATGAGGATGATGGATGATATCCTGTGACCATTCACCAATACTTTTGTAGTGGTGTATCTAGATGACATTCTAATTTATAGCAAGACTTGGACCGAACACTTGTAGCATATTCAACAGGTTCTGCACACCCTGAGGCAGCACAAGCTATATGCCAACTTGGAAAAATGCTCCTTCGGCATGGACAAGGTCCATTACCTAGCTACATCATTGATCAAAATGGTGTACATGTGGATCCAGACAAGATCCAAGTCATCCGTGACTGGCTAGCCCCAACAACACTCACTGAGCTTCAGATCTTCTTGGGCCTTGCCAATTTCTACCACAGGTTTGTGCTGGTATTCTCCCATATTGCATGGGCCCTCAGTCAAATAAACAGGGGTGGTGGTAAGGAGAAATTTGTGTGGGGACGGTCCCAACAACAAGTGTTCGATGATTTGAAGAATCGCTTTTGCTCATCCCCAGTACTTTCACTACTAGACTTGCAACATCCCTTTTAGATCGAGACAGATGCTTCAAAATATGTCATGGTTACCATTCTCACTCAGCACAACCACCTCGTGGCCTATCATAGTGAGACACTGTTAGATACTGTCCGTAAGTACCCTACTTACAAAAAATAAATTTACTCCATTGTGAAAGCATGCTTCCAGTGGAGACATTACATTCTTGGGAAGGAGAAAGTAATCTAAACTGATCATAAGCCACTACAGTTCATGTAGACACAAGGAAAATTGTAGAATGACCTCCATCAAAAGTGGTCCACATACTTGTAGCAATTCCACCTCAAAATCAAATATAAAATAGGAAGCACCAATCACGTTGTTGATTGCCTCAGCAGATCACTAGTCGCAACACTCACCATGGTGCTAGAATCTTGCAGCCATGAGACATATGGATGGCCCAAACTCTATGAGACAGACCCTGACTTCGCCACCACCTACCAAATGTTGGGTGAAAACATAGTTGTTGATAATTTCCATCTTCAGGATGGGTTGTTGTGTCGTCTAGGCCATATCTGTGTTCCATCAAGTGAGCGAGTGAAGCCGATATGGGAATCCCACTACAATCGGGTGGCAGGACACTTCGGCATCGAAAAGACAATGGCGATGCTACAGAAACATTTCTACTGGCCGAAACTTTGATAGGAGGTTAACAAATATATCAGGTCCTACACTGCCTACGCTATTGCCAAATCGACCACTAAGAAATAGGGCCTGTACACCCCTCTTCCTACTCCTGACAGGCCATGGGAATCCATCTCAATGGACTACATGTCAGGCCTCCCATCCACCAAGCAGGGAAATGACTGTGTTTTTGTGGTTGTTGATTGCTTTTCTAAGATGACGATTATGGTTGCCTGTAATAAGAGCATCACAGTAGAGGCCACTACCAAGCTCTTCTTTGAACGAGTCTGGATACATTTTGGAATCCCACAAACCATTGTCTCATATCAGGATAGTTGATTTCTCATCAGAGTCTGGTCGAGCCTTTGGTCACTGTTGGACACCAAGCTCACCAAATCCACGACCTTCCACCCCCAAACAGATGGCCAAACCAAGGTTGTAAATTGAATGATTGTGCATATCCTTCGCATGTATAATTCAAAGCACCCTCGCACATGGGATGAGATCCTTCCCTATGTCCAACATAGATACAACTGAGCCCTGCATAGCTCAACCGACCACAACCCCTTTCAAGTGGGGTTGGGATTGCAACCATTGGGTCCCATAGATGTTGCACTTCCCCTTGTGGTCACCTCGACCGACTCATCTCCTGCTCCAATTGAAGCTGACAAAGCCACTCAGTTCATTGAGAGGATCCAACACATCTGCCAACAGGTTCAGGATATCCTACAGAAGTCCAATGACAAGTACAAACAACGCGATGATCAACATCGAGTGCCACATAAGTTTCAGGTGGGCAACAAAGTTTGGTTTCACTTGCAGAAAGAATGCCTTATAGGACCCCATCGGAAGCTTTTCCCACTCCATTATGGGTTTTACACTATCACCAAGGCCATGGGGGATAATTATTTTGAGCTCAACATTCTTCCTTTCCTTGGCTTGCACCCAGTGTTCAACGTGGATCTCCTTCGCCCTTATTTCCCACCATTATTGGACACCTCAGAAGTAGCAGAACAACTGACACCAAAAGATTTCAACCTCGAATGCATACAAAAGGCATCCAATGATCAGATTGTGGACATAAATATCAAGGGAACTCGACAACAAAGGATCCAACTTTATCAAGTCATCAAAGCAGGGCAGCTCCTGCACTAAGGCAAGTCGCTCACCCGGGGACAAATTCTGTAGAAATTTCCTCATATGATGGGGGACCTCAATGCAATGGAGACTATTTCTTCCTAAGGAAGGAGGATTGATCCAGATGGATATCGGTGGCCACCCACCTTTTCCAATTGGCTCAAAATAGTTTTCTGACAATTTTGGCATTTTACTATTTTTAATAGTTTTAACTTCCGCAGCCATTTTGAGGGCCTAGATGAAGGTTTTTCAGGATCGAGCTCCTCAATGATAGCTAAAGGAATAATTGAGCCCCCAAAATGAATCTCCTCGACTATACCTTTCCAAGGGGATATCACACTCCTAAAACGGAGATCGTATGCAAACGTTATGACCCCGAGAAGTTGATGTACTAACTTACCCAAACGTGGCCCACATGACTTTTGGCACTTCATCTCTTAGGGTTAGGTTTTTGGATGTCTAGAGTTTTTGGCATTCTTTCTTATTGTAAAAAAGGCCTTTAGAGCCTCATTGTAACATTCTTCTTGCGAATGCGCGCTGCCATCACATCTCTTCTCAGAGATAATCCACCACCATTCTAGCAAGCGTGTTTCCACTGCATTTTATAGTTTCAACTTATTTCGTTATTGAATAGAAAACCAATTTTACTGTATCTCTGTTATTTTTTGTTAAGCACCTATTAATAATCTGTATTCATTTCGTTTTGCTCATAAAATCCGGATCACATTACTTATATATATATAACATGAATTTTAATTGAAATGAAACACATAACACAAAGTTATTATTACCATTCATATTCAAACAGGATTAACAGTAAATCCACATGCAATAGAACACGTGAGACATTTACCAGTAGCACAAACATGCATAACATACATAATTAGGCACATAAATGATACTTATATTTTAGTTGGAGTAAATCCACCAATTACGTGCAGACCTTCCACAAACCTCCTAGTCAAAGACCATGTTGCTCATCATGCTTAGCAATGGGTCACCCCTGAGTTGGGACTAAGGTCCACCCATGGCAAGGGAATCCTACACTAGGTTTATGTTATAGGAAACTGTACAGTGCAACTGGAAGGATTCTCTCCAGAAACCTTCTTACACCCACTACTCACAGACTCTCATTCCCTACATGCCTATTCCACCCCGAGAATATGAACCTTCATTGTTCCACAGTCCATCGGTTGCTCCACTTCCCCTCTCAGGGTTTTGACAATAGGTCGAATCAGGAATTCTCAGATCTCCATAGCTGGTGTTGGACTCTCTCTAGGAGAAAACCCCTTCCCAAAAAACTCTCTCACCTAGAGAGAGTTTCTCACAGGCCTGACAACTTGCCTCTTTAACTACTTTGGATTAAGTTCTAGCAAGGTACAGGTGACAACAACAACAATAGGGAAAATGGTTATGAACACCCAAATGGTAACAGTCGAACACTATGACATAGCAAGGCTCAGGCGGTTATAGGATGTGTCGGGCTTCTCATGAAGGCAACACAGGATGACTTCACGGTTTCTTTTTTCAGATATGCCTCAGGGTATGCAGAGGTCGATCACAAAGCTCAATGGAATTCACAGAGGATGGGGAATGGTAAGAGAACCCCCAACCCGAGCTAACGCTTCAGCTTTAGCTGCATGCACCCAGTTCGACACTTTTCTTCCTAGAGCTACATGCACTCCACTTTGCATGTGTCCCCTTTCCAGGAACTTAGGATAACTGGGTTTAATTTTTCCCCCACTTTAATACTTTCATTCTTTTAGGAATATATTATAATATTTCTTTTTGGGTTAAGCCCCCTATTTTAGCTCCCTTCTTTCCTAGCCTCGACATCCCTTCCCTTTCTTTACCTAGCCTTGTGGAAGATTATTCCCCCATCACTCTTTCTTCGTGGTCGGTCTTCACATAGTGATGTTTTTATTTTATTAATGATATACATAATTACATATACAAAATCAGGCTCCTGGCCTTCAACACCTAGGCTCTGCGACCTAGTAAACACATAATCCCACCAGCTTATCAACACTCGACTCACCAGCCTACAAAACATGTTTACAATTCATAAATACAACTGGGGCTCATCCTTGGGGATATTACAATCCCCTCCCCTTATTTTT
>WSFP011482308.1:0-15977 GCA_009831015.1 Picea engelmannii | reverse complement strand
TACATATAGCATAGAAAAACCTCAGAATAAGTACTCAATGCCTTGAAAAAGAGAGAATTTCAAATAATAAGCCTCTTCGAGGGGGAAACCTCCTTATACACCACATAAATGTCCAAATACAAGATGATTCCAAATGAAAATGTCTCCTTGGTATATATAGGATACTAGGAGGTACAATTACAACTAATTTACCCAAGCTGACATAAATAAAATAACATTGCTAATGTAATATGCCCCAACTAAGGGGTAATGTTCCACTATTTAGGGCTTAACATGCCCCTCCCATTGAGACAAGTGTTTTCCACAATGCTTGAGTAACTATGGATTCTTTTGTATAAAAGATTCATCTTCCCAAGTGGAATATTCAGTTGGTAGTTTCCTCCATTTAATGAGATACTTTGGAATGGATCTATTCCTCAACTGGAAAATTCTTGTGTCAGTGATGGATTTAGGCTCCAATATGATTTTACCTTCCTCGTCAATTTATGGAAATATAGTTTGAATTGGGATCTTGTCACCTATAACCTTATTTAAGCATCAAACATGGAAAAATAGGTGTACTCATGAAGATCCAGGCAACTCCAATTTGTATGCCATAGTACCAATATTTTGCAACACCTTATAAGCGCCATAATACTTTGGTGATAATTTATTATCCTTATTGGATTTCTTGAAGGATTTCTATTTGTATGGTTGTAGTCTTAAAAACACCCAATCCCCTACTTCAAAACTTCTTTCACTACAATGTTGATATGCTTCTTATTTTATGCGATTTTGTGCCATAGTCAGGTTGTCCTTTAAGATTTGGAGAACTTGTTGTTGATGCTCGATGCGATCTTCCACTTCTTGAACCTTAGATTTTTATTTTAGAGAAGAAGTGATGGAAGGAGGGTGGTATCCATAGAGTACCATAAATGGTGTCATTTTTTTTGCAGTATTAAAGGAAGTGTTATACCACCATTCTGCCAAGGGTAACCATTTGAACCATTGTGTTTGTTTATCAAAAACAAAGCAACGAAGGTAGCCTTCTAGAAATTTGTTCACTATCTCAATTTGTCCATCAGATTGAGGATGATAGGATGAGATGTGAGTCGATTGAGTACCCAATCAAGAAAATATTTATGTCCAAAAATGTAAAGTGAATATGGGATCTCTGTCACTTACAATAATCTTTGGGCTTCCATGTAGCTTTTGAACTGTCTCCATGAATGCAGTGGAAATTGTACTAGATTTGAAGGGATGAAAGAGTGCACAAAAGTGTGCCTACTTGGTCAATATATCAATAATCACTACGATGAAACTCTTTCCTTCATACTTTGGTAACTCAATGATGAAATCCATGGAAACCTCCTCTCAACGATGTAACATCCTGCTCTTGCATACTGAGCGAACTTATTCTTTGAGGACACTTTCTCGCAAGTCATATGGATTATTTATGCTATTAAAACATTTGATTTTGATTATGAGGTGTTATGGGTTGATGGAATGTTGTTTTACTACATTGACATAGACAGGTGCAGAGTGGTAGCTCGGCCTTGTGAGGCAAGATGGGATCTAGTTGATTCTATGGTTAGCGTGTGTGGTCCCTTTGTGGCTCGGGGAGATAAGGGGTAAGAAGAGTACCCTTAGCATTGGTTGGGAGGTACCGGTGAAGTCTTGTCGATCGGAAAGAGGGAGTTTGACAAAGTGCATGGGACTTCAACTCAGAGTGGGCGATCAAGCGACGGTACACTTTCTTCATTTTGTATGGTAGATTGTTGTAGGATTTATGCTTGGGATCTGATTATCTAATTGGGTAAGTATATTGATTGTCTAGATTGTTGACTGAAATTTTTATAGCCTAGCTCAATGATTGATTGACTCCCATGGCCTTCGTTCCCCCGCATGTATTGAACTCTCTGTGGTGTATTGATTATGACCATTGTGGTTGTTTTCCCTTCATCCCTAGCTCATCATTCCTCGCCTGGACAGTTGGCCAGGAGCCTGATCTATGGTCGTTGCTTCAATATTAATAGACCTATGGATCTCAACACCTTGCCTTTCTGTGCAAAGAAGATGAGAAAAGGATGAACCTATCAGTTGTCTACCTCTGTTGTTGTCCTTGGATGATTGGATCCTTTTGGTTCTCTTACTGTTGTCTGCAATTTGTATTGGTAATCTGGCAATGGAAAAATGAATTGATTCACATCTTCATTTGTATTTGTATTATGGAAATGGAAAAACAAATTGATTCATGTCTGCATTTTGTATTGGTATTCTGGAAATGGAAAAATGAATTGATTTATGTCTGCATTTTGTATTGGTATTTGGGCAAGGGAAAAATGAATTGATTCATGTTTGCATTTGGTATTAGTATACTGGAAATGGAAAAATGTTTTTGCTTTCAAATGAGTCTAAGTTCGTTGTTTAAAATGCCCACATTTTTCTTTCAAATGAGTCTAAGTTTTCTCTTTAAAATGCCCACATTTTTTCTTTCAAATGAGACTGAGTTTGTCGTTTAAAATGCCCACATTTTTTCTTTCAAATAAGACTGAGTTTGTCGTTTAAAATGCCCACATTTTTTCTTTCAAATGAGACATAGATCGTCCTTTTAAATGCCCACATTTTTTCTTGCAAATGAGACTGAGTTTGTTGTTTTAAATGCCCACATTTTTGCTTTCAACGATGGACTGAGTTGCTATTAAATACCCATGATTTTCCATTAATTGGTAGCCTATGCTTACTGAGGTATGGCACAACGATTTTCCATTAACTGGGATTGTGTTTTGCTGCTGGTGTGACCACGTTTTTCCCCTTTAAATGGTTGACTGTGGTTGTTGGATTGGACACCATTTTGCCTTCAATGTTTCTTGCATTTTACTATTAATTACCATCTTAATTGCAATGATAAAAGATATATTATTGCCTTATTAATTGCCATGTTATTTGCTACCGTGAATTAGTCATCAACAGATTTCTTCTTTTTGATTAATTTTCGTAGCGACTTAAATGGTTAAATAGTATGAAATCACCTTGTTATTGAGCTATTAATTGTTATGTTAACAGTCATGTAATTGCCTTTTTACTGTTATATTAATTGTTATGTTAATCAACATGTTAATCACCTTGTTATTGGTTTATTACTTGTTATGATAACAGTAAAGTAAATGGCCTTGTCATTGCTAATTTAATCATTAGGTAATTGCTATGTTAATTGCCTTCTTATATTGCGACAACGATGTTAGTAGTTAGTAGTTTCCTTCTCAATGATAATATACAGCTAGTATTATTGGTTCGGTCAGTATAGCTAGACTACACATTGAGATTAAATTGTTCATAGGTGTTATAATAGTAACATCCTAGATTAAGCTTGTTAATATTGTTATTCAAGTTAATGGATAGTTGGATGGAGATTTTGGATTAATGTAGAATTGCCCAATTAGATTGTATAAATGATTAAAATTAGGTTGGTGAGTAAAGACTAGATTGCCAATTTTAGAATTTCTAAATTGATTATAATGGAGGTTAGATGGTATTTATAATTATAGTCTAAATATTGCTTACGTAGACTTGCAAGATTGATTGTATTAACATTAAATTAGCGGGTGCATTATTGACTAATTGTAACATTGACGTGCCCCATTTAGAATGGAACCCATGTTAAAATAGATTGTATTCATTGATTGGTTTAGACTGGGTGATTGGTTGGGTCAGGGATGATTTCGTGTATTGTCTTGCATCATCCCTTGTCTTCTTCCTATGGCGTTTCGTCGATCTATTGTTGGGGTATGGATGTGGTTTTTCTTATCGGTATTCGATTCCTAGCGCATTAGTTTGTCTAGAGTCCTCGGTCCAGATAGCTTATGTTGTGCCAAGGTTATTGATGCATCGATCACTTAGGAAAGGCATGATTCCTGATGGCAGGGTCATGGCATGCCCTATGGGATAGCGGCGAGCGAGAACATGGCTGGAGTCGGTGTGTTCTATGTGAGTGTTGTCAAGCATTTCAAGTTGCTTTATGGCACATGGGTTGAATTCCTTCAAGCATTGGGTTCGTGTGCCTAGAGTTTATAGTCCTTTTTGTTTAGATGTTGTGTCGGGATGGGGATGTTGTCCCTTAGCTTGTAGGAATGGTCGTTTTGTGTAGGGTGAGTAGTCGTTCCTCCTTTTTGTTCTACGTTTGATTCACCCAGTTACCTTTGTGTTAGTGAGTGGAGTCATAGTTACCCATTTTCCTGGAATGCATGTTTGCATTTGTCATCATTGGTGTGGTTAACTATCATTCTTGTTGCCTTTCTTCCAAACACAAAAAAAAAAAATTGCACTGTTGTTTGCTTGTAGTCATAATGAAGTGGGGTCATTACATATGGCATCAGAGAGAGATGATTTCTAGCATCCATGAGTGTCACGAGTGGTGGTGTCATTGAATCATAGTTGTAGAGAAAGGATTGTGCTTCACACTTCGTGTTTACAACCTCCAGCATGAAGGTCCACATGTTGGTCTTTTGATTGAAGGGGAGTGCTCATTTATGGTCAAAGACACTCCTGCCCCTTTTGAACATGGTTGTTGGCAATGTGTCATGGGAACTCTTCGAGGGATGGTTCCAAGAGAGGTATGTTTCTAAGGAATTCATTAAGCATCATCTCAATGAGTTCGATGCCTTGTGACGAGGTAGTTGCATGGTGCCCAAGTATGAGGCTCGTTTTGGAGCTGCTTTGATATGCTCCACACCAAGTTACCTAGAAACTTAGGTCAAGAAGTTTGAGTTTGGCCTTATTGTTATAATTAATCTTCTACTTCGACTATGAGGAGTACTGGACTGAAGATGGGGTATTGGACATATGGGGAGCCACACTACCAGCGTGACTACCCAATGGAGAGGACTCGAGAGTCTAGATCAGATAGACCCACTACCGTGGGATATATGGGAAAGGCCCATTAGATTTATGCAGCAGTGAATAACCGCCAGGAAGAGCACCAGTCAACTGTGCTTGAGACATCGGGTATCGTCCTTGACCAGACCCTTAGTATTGTGATAGATCTCGGTGCTACCGAGAGTTTCATTTTGGGTCCAACGCTGAAAAGGATTAAGGTAAAGGAAGTTGAACAAGATGATTTTAGCTTCGTAGATATGGCTTCGGGATCTAAACAGAAGGTTGGAGGAAAGGTTATGGGTTGTACCCTTAACTTGGGAGAGTTTGTCACCAGGTCCAACCTGTATCTCATGATATTAGGATCTTATGACGTTGTGATCCGTATGGATTGGTTGGAATTACATGAGGCGATACTCAACTGCAAGATGAAACGATTGAGATTGTCCGATGATGAGGGATAGATATGTGTGATTGTAGGATGGAACTAGAGAGTTTCCCTCAACTTCATCTCTTCCTTGTAGCTATGGAAGAGCATGCGCAAGGGGTACAAGATTTATGTGATCCTTGAATTAAATGAGAAGGGAGTAGCGGAAGTTCTAGAACACCTTCCGGTGGTGAGAGAGTTTGCGGACATATTTCCAGAGGAGTCACCTAGGATACCACCGGAGAGGGAATTGGAATTTATAGTAGACCTAAAACTAGGAATTAAACCGATAGCTAGAACGCCTTATCGGATGTCGACCCTGGAGTTACAGGAGTTGAGAATGCAACTGAAGGAATTGTTGGACCCGGGACTGATACATCCAAGTGTGTCACCATGGGGTGCGCCTATTATTTTCATATGAAATAAGGATGGGTCATGGAGGCTTTGCATTGACTACTGACAATTCAATAAGGCCACGATCAAGAATCAATATCCATTGTCAAGGATTGATTATCTATTCAATCAGATGAAGGCTGCGATGGTGTTCTCAAAGATCGATTTGCGATCAGGGTACCACTAGCTATAGATTAAGGAAGATGACATCCCTAAGACCACCTTTAAGATGAGGTTTGGACATTACGATTTTACTATTTTACCATTTGGACTGACAAACACCCCAGGGGTATTTATGAGTTTGATGAATGAGGTGTTTCCCAAGTACTTGGACAAGTTCGTCCAAGTATTCATTGACGATATTTCTATTTACTCTCGGACGATGGAGGAGAATGATGAGCAATTTCACTTGGTGCTACAGTGTCTGTGAGAGAACAAATTGTATGGGAAGTTGTCCAAATGCTCATTTTATCAATTGAATATTCACTACTTAGGGCATGTCATCTCCGACGAAGGCATCGCCATGGATCCAACCAAGGTCAAGGCTATTATGGAATGGCCTACACCGACGAATGTCCCAAAAGTATGTAGCTTCATGGGTTTAGTAGGATACTATTTATGGTTCATCAAGGGATTTTCGAAGATAGCAAATCCGATCATGGAATTGCAGAAGAAAAACAAGAAGTTTGTTTGGACCAAGAAATGCACAAAAGCATTTCGGAGGCTCAAGGAGTTGTTGACAACAACACCGATACTAAAGGTCCCTGACATGGACATGGACTTCTTGGTATGCACTAATTCATCCAAGGAAGGCTTAGGTGGAGTCTTGATGCAAGACAGATGAGTGATCGCATGCATCTTGAGGAAACTGAGAAGGCATGAGGCCATCTATGCGACACATGATTTGGAGTTGTTAGCCATTGAATAGGCCTTGAATTTTTGGAGACAATACCTTGTTGGATGAAAATTTGAACTAAAGATGGACCAGTATGGACTACCACACATCTGTACACAAGTGACCTGAACACGCGACAACAACATTGGTCAGAATTTCCTAGAAAGTACGACTTTGAGATTACTTACATAAAAGGAACAGTGAACCGAGTGGCATATGTATTGAGTCAGATACCACACATCTTCTCAGTGTTTCCTCTTTAGATGAATCTACGTGAAAAGATTCTAACTTTGCAACGTGACGATGATTGGTACAAGAGGTTGAGGGTTTTATCGGACAAAAAAAAATGATGGTACCAAGATTTGAAGGATTTATGTTTGACAACGATGAATTATTGAGGTTTATGAATAGGATTTGCGTACCACTGAATGACGAGTTGAGGAGATTGATCCTAAACGAGGCTCATAGAGTAGTGTGCATGGCTCACCCAGGAGTCACAAAGATGAGGGCAGACCTTAAACACTTATTCTTTTGGAAGGGATTGAAGGAATACATAGTCAACTATGTGGCCAGATGTTTAGAATGTCAGCAGGTAAAGGCTGAACATAGACACCCAACATGATTACTACAGCCACACAATATTCCAAAATTGAAATGGGAGTCTATTTCGATGGATTTTATTGTTGGATTTCCACTGACGACAAGGAGACATGACTCGATTTTCATAGTAGTAGACGCTCTGACAAAGAGTGCTCACTTTATTCCTTTGCGTATGATGTATCAGACACGTGACATAGCTAGAGTTTTCATCGGTGATATTGTGAGGCTGCATGGTGTGTCTAAGAAGATTATATCTGATCGAGGATCAGTGTTTACTGGACGATTTTGGACAAGTTTCCAAGAGGCCTTGGGAACCCAAATTAACTTTAGTACTACATATCACCCGGAGACTAACGGGAAGACCCAACTAATGACCCAGACCTTGGATGACATGTTGCGAATGTACGTGATGGACCAACAAAAGTTTTGGGAAGAATTATTACCACTGGTGGAATTCACTTATAACAATGGTTACCAAAGCACCATTAAGATGGTTCCTTTTGAGTTTCTTTGTGGCTGAACATGGTGAACACCTTTGAGTTAGGATCGACTTGAGGATAGGATCTTGGTGGGACTATAAGCGATCCAAGAAATGGTAGTTTAAATGCAATCTATAACACAAAGGATCTAGGAAGCACAAGATCACTAGAAGAGTTATGTCGATGTTACACGTTCTTTTTGTCATCCCTATGACTGTTAATGATGTAAACCTATATGTAGTCTTCAGAGGGGTCAGTGGCCTAAGTTCCTGAAGAAAGAAGGGAGAAGAACTTTTTCTGAGAAAAGAAGTTCCATTTTCCTTTGTAAAAACCATATAAAAAAGGAATTTTGCAGGCTGCATTATAGCTAGGGTGCGAGAATGACTGACTCTCGCAAGCTGCATCATAGCTAGGTCACGAGGAGTTCGCAGTCTACTTTATAGGAAAGGTGCGAGAATGCTTACACGTGGGAAAAATGATCATTTTCTCGAATCTTCTAGAAGGAGAAACTTCCATGGTGAGGTGGCATCCGAATGGTTTGGATCTTACTTGCTTTCATGATTTATTAGGATCATCCTAATCTCCTCACCTTATCCTCTTCAGCTTATAAAAGGAGAGGATCTCTCATGGAGAAGGGATAAGTTGGATTTGGCTTGGAATTATTAGCTTAGTTGGAGTGTCTTTGAGTTTTGCCTTTGTCAAGATAGATTGTGAATATTATCAGATCTATGCTTTTTGAATTCTTGGAGTCGAAGTGTGTGGGGAACGAAGGATAGTTGGAAGGGACCTTACGACATCAAGGCCATGGTTGTAATATCTCTTTCACATTTAATATGATACAGTAATATGATTCTTTCCTATAAATCTTGTTGTGTTTTATTGTATGATTCTTTGATCACATATATAGGTTTATATTGAGTTTATGCTATTACTATCACTTTGGTTGGTTGCGTTATTTTGTGGGATCATCATTGTATGAGTGTTGGAATAGAGATAAGATGGCGATGGCAAGAGGAAGCGTCATTTAAAAGGTATGTCACCTATCCCTCTTTAGTTAGTAAATTCAATATTTAAAACTTAAGGAAAGCATCATGTTATGGTGTGTTTTGTTCTAGATCTAGGTGGATCTAGGGAGATTAGTTAGTGTTCGCACCTACCAATTTATCCAATAACAAAATTGGTGACTCCGTTGGGCAATGGATTGTTTCCTAATTAGTGTAGTTTCCCTTGGTTTGATTGCTTGTTTTTTAGTCTCTGATTCTATGGGAGGTCCATCCAGACTCTCTGGATCTGAAAGTTCACTCAAAATTTTTGTCCCTTTTCCAATTTTTTCTTGATTACAAACCTTCTCGCATTGTACCTCTATGTTTCCTGTGAGAATCATTCATGTTCACACCCTACTGTTTAGTTCAGTGCGACCTTCTTGCACCCTCCCTATATCTATCTTGTAAGAATCCCTAATTCTCGCACTGTACCCGACTACCAGGATACGAACTCATTTGTAAAAGTTTTGGATCAGGTCTTCCTGTCTTTTTGATGCCCATTTTTTCTTTGATCAGTTGGATTGAGATTTTGGAGCCTATATTGATCTTTTTACAGTATGATTGACTTTCTTTGAGTTTCTTTTAGCTATCTTTGATTTGTTTGGTTTTGAAGGATTAGTCTCTTGCTTTGAGTGTCTTTCAATTACAAAGCATGTGTTTTCTTTATAATTGTTTAGACAAAGATCATATTTCTTCTGAATAGTTCACTTTAAAAGAAAACTTTTTGTTTGGGTTTCTTTGTTTTAACAAAGTTCATTATTGCTTTTAGTGAAATTTTTGAAACAAAAGGATTTAATTTCTTTCATTATATTAGATTGGGGGCATCCTTGCATTTGAAGTAGTGAAATTGCATGAGTCTTGGCATTTTTTTTGGGGGGGGGCATGAATCATGCATTGGTGTACAATACCTTTTTCTCATTTATTGAGAATATTTATATTGATGAGTTTTAAGATTTTGGGACATTGTGCATTTGGAAATGATAAATGTTTTCTCCTTCTCGTAGCATAGCTTTCATCAAAATTAAAATATTACATCTTCATCTCTTTGCATAACTTTCAAGTCGGTAAAAACACCATATTTTCCATGCCATTTTCCTATTGAGTAACAAAAACCATAAAATAAAGCACTTATTAAAAACTGATTAGACATTTTTTATACTTTCTAGTAGCAAACCTACATTAGATTAGCTGTGGGGATTTGGAATAGGTGTGAAAAATAACTTTCCAAAGTTGCAAAAAAAAAATAGAATCTTAAGTTAGGGAGCAGTTAAATCCACTTATTACATTTTTTCCTAGGAATCCCTTCTAACACAAGTGTCAATCACGAGGTTGCATTGAGACTGAGAGAGTTACTCACCCTTCTTTGTTGGTCTTAGTGTAGAGGTTGCACGTATTATGGGAGTCACTTGAGAGGTATACCCACAATGATGATTGGAAGCCTTTCAAGTTGATTTCGAGCTAGATACCCTACCCTTGCGCGTAGATCAGACTGTCGAATGTTTCCCCAAGAATCATTGTAGGATTGGTAACCTTAGTGGCCTATTTGTCTAGGTTCTTCACATGAGGTGGTTGTGGAGGGGCAAGTCTTCACGGTACCTGGAATTGACATTGGCCAAAATCACTCAAGCTCCTTGGAGGGTATACCCATGATTATGTGTGGTAGCTTGCACCAGGGTGTAAGTCTGTTAAGCAGGTTGTCAACGTAACTTTTCCACCCTCTCTATCTCAACCCCTTCTTACTTTGTTCCCGTGATGTTGGATTTCATCACCAACTAGTGTGCTCATTGTGGGAAGGTTTTGTTTTCTTGCTTGCTTACTAGATTTTTAGCGTGTGTTGTTTCTTTTCCCTAGAAGACTCTAGGTTGGATTTGTTTTATATGGTGATTGTTTTCGAAATGACTAATGAAGGAACCCCTACTCTAGGGGAACTTTTTGTTTTTCCTTCTTATGGAAACATTGGTCCTCCTCACATTGCTACTTTGAGCCTTCCAGGTCTCATGATTGAATTGTTGATGTGCTTGTTTTCCACTTAGGTAATATTGAATGCAGTAAGTGCTTCGGTTGTAAGCACTTCCCCCCAAGAACATCAACCTCATGTTGATCCTTCACCTTCTTCACCAGTAAGGTCTTCTTCACCTTCTTCGCTTGAAAGGTCACCTTCTATTTCATCTTCTTCATCGAGTGAAAGTTCTAAAGGTAGTAACTCGTTTAATAAGAAGAATAAGAAAAGAAAGATTAATAAGAAGAAAATTAAGCAAGGATCCAAACTTCCAACCACTGTCAAACATGTTGGAAAAAAACCAGTTTCTCTTAATCATGCTGGGAGTGTTGATGATGTCAATATCACCCAAACAACTCATAAGCCCAAGTACCCTTGATGGATTTGTAAGGGTATCCATCTTCTTAAGGACTACCCTAGTCTATCCAAGGTTATAGCATCATGGTCTACACATCCTCACCAACCCATGTCGTCAAACTCTGAACAACATGTTGATGACTTCGCATCCACTAGTCATGATATAGTTGGGAAGAAGAAAAGTGTAGCCAAGTTCCCATGTATGTTATGAAAAGGGGGTCATCTAACTCATCTTTTCCCTCATATGGAAGAAGCCTTGAAATTTCTGGAAGACATGATTGTTTCATAGCCTCAACTTCTAGCTAATTATCGCAAGATTTCTCTCAACCCACCTATAGTTGATGGAATTCTCAATCTAGTTCCAGTTGATCAAGTGGTCGATCCGATCCCATCCTCAGTTGATCCCACTCACCTGTTAGAGAGTGAAACCCAAGTGGTCGATCCTTTTCCAAGCATCGATCCCATTCTCCCCTTGGAGAATGCAACTCAAGTGGTCGATTTGATCTCGTCATCGGTCGATCCTACTCTCCCACTCAAGAGTAAACCTGATACTTCCCACGTTTTTCTCATTGATACATAATCTACCATGTTTGTGGGTATTCCTCCTTCTCCTGTGGAACTCCCTCCAAGTAATGAGGCCATCTATTTTGATTGGGGTGTGCTAACTGGACCTCATCTTCCCTCTCATATTCCTTTCTAGATTACAGTGCAAGTTTGTGGTTGGGACGTTCCTCAGATGTTGATAGATGAAGGTTCATCGATTAGCATTTTTTCCTCTATTTCTTGGAAAGCTTTGGTTTATCCTCCACTTGCGTCGGTTACGCAAAATCTATTAGCTTTTAACATAAGAACTAATCAACCTTTAAGGACCCTTCCTTAGTTTCCTATAACTTTGGGAGGGAAAATTGTCTTCGTTGATGTAATGGTAGTCAAAGATACCTTGGATTTCACTTTACTTCTTGGGCAAGATTATGTCTAAGCCATGAAATATATTGTGTCCACTCTTTTTCATGTGATATATTTCCCTCATGATGGAATAATTTTGATTGTTGATCAACTTTCATTCATTGACCCTGACTGGATTGCCTCCCTAAATGTTTTTTATATGCAGACGGTATCACCCCCACCACAGGTCAATTATGTGGAATTGTCGCCCATGGTTTTAACTTCTGATGACTTAGATCCAGTAGTTGACATGGTGATCTCTTCGATAGGTTTTTTAGAGCATGATCACTTTACTCTTATCACGACCCTAGACATGGTTTCCTTCCAGAGTGTGTTTCTTCCTTCCAGTGAAGACCTCTTGGAAGCAATGACCAAGTTTTGTCCCTTGACATGGTGTCATTCTAGAGCATTGTCCTCTTGGAATCCATGATCAAGAAGATAGACTCTAAGGATACTTTTTGCATCTCTGAGGCAAGCTCGTTAAAAAATGAAACAAAGGTCTTTGAGCATGGTTTTTTGATTTCAATCTCATTAAAAAATGAAACCACTTACAAGGATAGTTTTTTCATCTATGTGGAAACCTCGTTAAAAAATGAAACAGGGGTTACGAGCATAGTTCTTGTTTTTGTGCCAAGCTCGTTAAAAAATGAAATAGTTTTTCCCACTCTCTATTTGAGTCAAGTCCTTCATCTAGTATTTGAAGCTTCATTTCATTCTCCTTTGCAGTTGGATGAAATGAATCTTTGGGGATGTTTGCCTCAGCCTCTGGACTTCATGCTGAAGTTGAGTTGCTAGCTTCTTAAGAAGGGGGCTAAGTACCAACCATCCATGTGTTATGCCTTGCAAAGTCCAAGCATAGTTTTCTAGGTTCAAGCTTGTGTAAAAATGAAACCACCTACCTCAAGCATAGTTTCCTCTAGTTCAATCTTGCATAAAATGAAACCAGGTTCAAGCATAGTTTTATTTTGTTTTAAATCTTGTGTAAAAATGAAAACAAATCACGATCTTAGTATTTGTTCTTTCTCATGCTTGTAAATACATGAGAATAAGTTATCGAGCTTAGTCTTTGTTCTTTCTCGTGCTCGTAAATCAATGAGAAGGTAACCAAGTACAATTTTATCACTTTTTTGGACTCATAAAGGTTATACGAAAAAGGAACCCCTGGGAGTTCTCTTTAAGCTCTTTTTAGACTCTCTAAACATGAAAAGATTGCCTAGAAACCTTGTTCTTTTCATGCTCGTTAAAGTGTTTGAAGAAAATGTCTATTGAGAAATAGTTTATCTCTTTTTTGGTCTCATCAGACTACTTTACGAAAAATGAACTGAGAGAGTTCTCTTTAAGTGTTTTTCAGACTCTCTAAACATGAAAAATCCCTGAGTTTTCTTTCTTTGGACTCGTTAAACAAACATCGAAAGGCCCATATGGGACCAAACCACTCCTTCTTAGGGTTCGTTAAACATACTTCAAGGGACTTGTCTGAAGGATGAGCTTAAATTGACAAGCATATGTTATCCTCCTGAAGCTTGCATAAAAATAAAGAGGTACTCGCCAGAAATGGTGGGGGAATAAATTGGGAAAGAAATATGTCTAAACTTGTATTCCACGGAAGAGTCTCTTTTGAAAATGACACCCTTTCACTCACCTTGTGTCTAGGTTGGAAAATCCACTTGTCTCTTGATCATACTCCTTTATAAGATTACAAATTGGTCTATGATCCTTGTTGTTGAGTCAGTGTTTCCAAGACAATTGTCGTGTCCTCAATATGTTCAAAATGAAGTTCAACCCAAAAATCCTTTTGTTGCATCGACCATTTCTGTAGTCTTTAATCCTTCTATTGCATCGGCCATCCCTGAGTCAGTCCCAAATCACTTGTTACTCTGACCTACATCAAATCTTGTTACTTTTTTCAATTCATTGATGTGGGATACATTAAGGCCCTCCCGTGACGAGTCTTTTCCTGTCGACTTCAACTCATTATCCAAGAATTAGACTTAGAAACTAATTGGAACCTTGGAACTTGCATGCCTCAAAGGCAAGTTTCCTCACTTTCGACAGTGGGTTTTCATTATTGACCCCTGATCAGGAGATTCCGCCGAGTGTTCAACTTCAACTCATTTATTCACATTCGTTGGATTGTACTAGTGTACCTTGGGATTCATTGACATTAATGGTGATTTCCCTCACACTTGTTAATGGTATACACTAATGATTGGTAATCAAGTGGTTTCTAGCATGTTTGACTTCAACACATGTATTCACATGGTCATATTCGTACTATAGAGTGGCAGAGATGAAGACCCTGCATATTTTCTGACAGATCCAGGTTGCATTGGAGTATATTCAGTGTACTGTTGCATAGATCCACATTGTATGTATAGTGGTTATGCTCAAATTTGAAACTTTAACACATAGATCCACATTGTATTTTTGGTGGCTATGTTCAGATTTGATTGATAATGGCATGGATCCATGATGTATGTTTGGTGGCCATGCCCTTGTCTTACTTGAAATGGATCTTTGCATGTCAACATTTATGCTCTGAGTCATTTGTATTATGAGTATGGGAATGCCTACCTCAGTGATGATATATTATTTTACTTTATTTCCTTATTTGTTGGAAGGTTTCTGACCAACTGTTCCTTGTTCCCTACAAACACTTGACAAAGTATTTCAGCTATCACTTTGCGCTAGCTTCATACTTTAGGGGGCTCTTTGTTACAGATTATTTTCATCATCCCTATGACCATTAATGATGTAAACCTATCTGTAGTCTTCAAAGGCGTCAGTGGACTGAGTTCCTGAAGAAAGAAGAGAGAAGAACTTTTTCTGAGAAAAGAAGTTGCATTTTCCTTTGTAAAAACCCTATAAAAAAGGAAGTTCATAGGATGCATTATAGCTAGGGTGCGAGAATGCCTAATTCTTGTAGGCTACATCATAGCTAGATCGCGAGGAGTTCACAGTATGCTCTATAGGCAGGGTGTGAGAATGATTACACATGGGAAAAATGAGTGTTTTCTCGAATCTTCTAGAAGGAGAAACTTCCATGGTGAGGTGGCATCTGAATGGTTTGGATCTTACTCGCTTTCATGATTTAGTGGGATCATCCTAACATTATCACCTTATCCTTTTTAGCTTATAAAAGGAGAAGATCTCTCATGGAGAAGGGCTAAGTTGGATTTGGCTTGGAATTATTATCTTGGTTGGAGTGTCTTTGAGTTTTGCCTTTGTAAAGATAGATTTTGAATATTATCAAATCTATGATTTTTGAATTCTTGGAGTGGAAGTGTGTGGGGAATGAAGGAAAGTTGGAAGGGAACTTACAACATCAAGGCCATGGTTGTAATCTCTCTTTCACATTTAATATGATATAGTAATATGATTCTTTCCTATAAATCTTGTTGTGTTTTATTGTATGATTCCTTGATCACATACATAGGTTTATATTGAGTTTATGCTATTACTATCACATTGGTTGGTTGCGTTCTTTTGCAAGATCATCATTGTATGAGTGTTGGAATGGATTTAGGATGGATATGGCGAGAGGAAGTAGTGTTTAAACGGTATGTCACCTATCCCTCTTTAGTTAGTAAATTCAATATTTAAAACTTAAGGAAAGCGTCATGTTCTGGTGTATTTTGTTCTAGATCTAGGTGGATCTAGGGAGATTAGTTAGAGACCTCACATACCAATTTATCTAATAAAAGTTGATGCACGTCATTTCGACCATAGTTACGATGTGGAGATAGAGTATTCTTGTGGTTGAAACTGCATAAGAGTTCGATTTAGTTGGTAAAAGGGGCCAAACTATCTCCTAGGTTTATGGTAACCTACAATATTGTGGAAAGGAGAGGCCCATGGCCTATTGACTAGCCTTGCCTGATTCTTGAGGTGTTTTGCATGATGTATTTCAAGTCTCTATTTGAGACATTTTGTTTAGTGATCCTACACATGTTTTGACTTGAGCACCTGGCAGGTGTCAGATGAGGGG
>WSFP011482307.1:0-15977 GCA_009831015.1 Picea engelmannii | reverse complement strand
TTGATAATTATAACCAATTAGCACTAGCGTGATTATCACTCTAACTCGAGTGATACAATACATACACCATCACAAAGTTTCCTATGTTTAGGAACATTGATTAAGATACTGAAAATTGATTGTCATGTGATGTCATCACTTCATAGTTTGGTAGTTGTCCTCAATCTCACTTTCTTCTTAAGTCATACAATTTAAATCTTGATCAAGTTAAATGTTTAGTATAGGATTTTTTTTATCAAAGCCAAGGAAAAATCATGTTTTCTATTAATAATTCACTATTACAAACATTCCTACATGTAATGAGCACCATGTCTACCTTATTTTAGTGAGAATCACAAATCAAGAATAAGTTTCCTACTAGGGTCCATTCCACATTCCACAATTACTTGTCTTAAGGACTTCTTTTCTCTCAACCAAACTTCATACTTCTCAATTTTATATCCTCTATACATGCCACATACATAATCACTACCTATAGCTTTTACATACTTCTCCTATATAATTATGTCATTTATCATATTTAAATATTCTTGTTAATTTGTTAATTTTTTACCTTCATGTTAGTTAATAATTGCACTTAATCGCAAGCCATTTGATAGAGTTTCGAGATCGGAGGCTCTGCAACTTTTAGGGTTTCTTCATGCTCCTGATTCCCGCCTGCCCAGACCTTCTCTGTCTCCCTTGGTACGCGTTGATCACCTCAACCCTGCAGCTCTGACTACCCCAGAAGAATGGGAATAGAAGGGCGGGCAAAAGCCCCCTCCTACCGTAACGTCGCTGCCAATGATCCAGAGAACTCGCGAGCGCGCCAACCATACTTTGAGCCTGAATTGCACTTACGAGACCAGTATATGCAAGAAGAGATGGATATAAGCAAATATTCGAACACGAATGTTTTGTCCTCGCATCCAAAAGCAGCTCGGGTCTGGACACCCGGAAAATGTATCCCCCAAGCCCCGGTTGTGCCCAGGTACGTCATCAAAACCACCAGGATAGGTGAGCATACGCAGTTCATGCGAGACCATGCCCTCGTAGGAAAATTCCTAGGTCTCTGGCCCTTAGAAAAGGACCTAGCTCGCTGGATCAAGGCGTGGTGGAACCCCAAGGGAGACTATGAGCTTCATCTGAGCTCCAAAGGTTTCTTTACAATAATATTCTATAACCTGGAGGACAAGGATAGGATCTTTGAAGGGGGACCATATTTCTACAACTTGGTCGGCCTCTACCTACGTTTCTAGACAGACCGCTTCTGCCCAAAAAAGTAAAACTTCGCATATGCCCCGGTATGGATTCGTCTCTATTCCCTACCCCAAGAGTTCTGGTTAGAGGAAATTTTACTGGGCATAGGAAATACCCTGGGTAAATATGTCAAATATTCAAAACCTACCAAACAAATAAAATACATCTCTTATGAAAGGATATGTGTCTATATGAACATCTCCAAATCTCTGCTAGGCACAATTACTTCAGAATACCAAGATGAGGAATGGGCCCAAACCATAGAATATGAACACATCCCTTTCAGATGTAGAAAATGCCATGAACATGGACACCTTTTCAGAGATTTCCCTCTCAATGCCCCCCCCAAGAAGGAAGTTGAAGAGAAACCAAAGGAAAGATTTACCTAGGTTCAAAATCGAAGGAGACAATCCTAGAAGAATCCCACAACCAACAACGAAAAAAATAACCCAAATAATAACCCATTTGAAGCCCTTGATCGCCTCCCAGAAGAAGAAGAGGTGGAAAACCCCCATAAGACTGCGGGGAAAGATCCCAGCAAGCATAAGGAATATTAGTTGTCACAAGAGTATCAAACCCCAGCAAACCAAGCCGATCCACAGACTCACCCAGTCTCAGGGAAAGAACTAAAAAGAGAGGAAGACACAATCATGGAAATGGATGAGCAAGACCTAGCAGAAATCGACCTAGACAGGTTAGAGGAAGCACTCAACAAGAAGGATCTCCAAACCTTACCAGAGGACAAACTCAGGAAATTTCACAAAGTATTTATGGACTCATCAGCAGGGGCCACATCTAGGTTGGGGATCATCATAGACCCAAACCAAGATCCAAGAAAACACCCAAAAGAAAACAAGCGAAGGGGCAGAAAACCGACTCATCATCTAATAAAGGAGGCGGGAAATTATATGATCAACTCAGGACTGATTCACAGGCTCTCAGAGAGCTCCTTTTACCACCCACCAAATTGTTAACTATGAAGATCCTCACCTGGAATACCAAAGGCCTAAATGGAAAATCCAAACAAAGGATTCTTCAAAACTGCATCAAAATGGAAGACCCTGATATATTCTTGATTCAAGAGACAAAATGTGCAGGGAAAACTACATAAGATATCATCAAAAGATGTTGGTGCAGCTATGAATCCTATCAAACGGACTCAAAAGGGGCTTCAAGAGGCTTGGCCATCCTATGGAATCCTGCTACATTCATCCTCGACCAAGGCCTCTCCACTCCATGCACAATCACATCGCACTACAAAGCCATTGGTTCAGACAAGGAGGGAATGATCACAAATGCCTATGGACCGCAGAACAACCAAGACAAATACCTCTTTCTTCAGAGCTTGGCTTACCTAGGTTCTTTAGCAGAAGGAAAATGATGGATAATAGGGAGCGAATTCAACATGATTCTCACGCTAGAGGAGAAACGAGGGGGGGGGGGAAGCGCCTGGAGTAGGACAACACTAAATTCCAGGAACTCGTAGAAAACCTCAGATTGGTAGATATTGAGAATGGAAATGGCACCTACACCTAGACCAATAAAAGACCAGGTCACCAACAAATAGCATGTAGGCTTGACCACTTCCTCATATCGAAAACTCTCCTTCTTGAAGGCCCCCTAGTAGATTCCAACATCCTCCCGAAGGCAGGCTCAGACCACTAGCCGGTTCAGCTCTGGGTTGACACTATTGCTACCCTGAAGCTTAAACCCTTCAGATTTGAGAAATTTTGGCTCTCCCATCCAGATTTCCAAGAGTTAGCCTGTCACTGGTGGAGCACTACAGAAACTCAGAAAGGTACAAAAATGTATTGCTTCGAGAAAAAACTCAAATATTTCAAACAATAGGTGCACAAATGGAACAAAGAAGTCTTTGGGAACATCTTCCGGGAAAGGAAAATGTTGGAACAAAAACTAGAGAACCTTCAGGGACAAATCATTCATGCAGTATATACAACCAATCAGCAGCAGAAGGAGAATGAACTCAAAAGGCAACTAGATTAAAGACACAAGCAGGAAGAAATCCTGTGGAGACAAAAATCACGGGTTCAATGGCTCAATGAGGGAGAGAAAAACACCAAATTCTTTCACCGTTCCACGATCCACAGACGCCTCATCAATCGCATCACAAAGTTGGATGACTCGCAAGGCAACACCCTGTTAACTCATTAGGAAATAATGCACGAGATGACAGATTTCTACAAGGATCTCCTCACATAACCCAATGTGGATCGTACCTCAGCAATAGAGCGGGTGACCCAAAATATCCCAAATATAATCACCCAAGAACATAATGAGGTTCTCATGACACCAATAACGCAAGCATAAGTGGACCAGGCTATCCAGGAGTTACCCATAGGCAAGGCTCCAGGTCCAAATGGTTTCACAATAGACTTCTTCCACTCCTGCTGGCCTATGCTAAGGGAGGAAGTGTGGTAGCTGGTGGGGGAATCTCGCAGCTCAAGCAAATTTCTTCCAACACTAAATGCCACTTTCCTCACTCTAATTCCCAAAGAAGAAAGGGTCACAAATCCAAAGAACTTCAGACCCATATCTCTTTGCAACGTGATCTACAAAATCATTTCCAAGATCATAGCTCTAAGACTTAAACCAATTCTCCCCTTCATCATCTCCAAGGAGCAAGCAGGATATGTCGAAGGAAGGAAAATCATGGATAGTGTCATACTTATCCATGAAATCATTCACTCGCTCAAAAGCACCCGCACTCCAAGTATGCTTCTATAACTTGACCTTTCAAAATCTTTTGACAAATTAAGCTAGCAATACATGAAACCTCTTCTATCGGATTTTGGTTTCAACAAGGATTGGATCTCTTGGATAATGAACCTCATTTCCTCAACCTTTTTCTCGATCCTCGAGATCTTGACCGTTGATCTGGTCCCATAGATTTGACACGAGAAAATTTCGAGAAATCAGGTTTCAGGAGTCTGGAGCATGGAGGTAGTTGTCTACCCAAGTCGTGAAACGCGAAATCGTTATATGCGAGAGCGGATCTAGATCATTGGTGCTAAAGGAAATCTTAATCTTCGATCTGGTCCCATTGATCTAACGAGAGAAAATCTTGAGAACTCGGGTTTCAGGAGTTCGGAGCATGGAGGGAGATGCCTCCCCAAGTCGCAAAGTCGCGACACGTGAAATTGCAAAAATTTCGGAAACTTGACAATCGGGATTTCAAAGCTTGGAGAAAGTTGTCAGCCCAAGTCGCGAGGTAGCGATACGTGAAATCGCGAAAGGCGAAAGCGGATCTGGACTGTTGGTGCTCGAGGAGATCTGAACCATCGATTTGGCCAAGTTGCGGAGTCGCGAAGATGATCTGAATCTTTAATTCGGTCCCATTGCTCTTAGGCAATTTTGTAAGCCGATTGGTTGCAGGAATTTATGTAAGCAGATAGGTTGCAGGCATCTTTGTAAGTAGACATGATGTAGATCTTTTTATAATCTCTCAGCTGAAATTAATATAAGGATCCACTTGTATTCACAAACAAAAAAAAAACAATTACACTTAGTCATTATCATTATGTCATGCATATTATTTGTATACTTTATAAATTTATCATCATTATGTTATATACTACATGCATCCCTTCAACATACTTTTTACAATCAAAAATACATTTCTTCCATATTATCCTCTATTATTATAAATTTCAAATTATCACCACCACCACTCATTACTTGTACTATAATTGACCCTCTTTATTTTATAGTCTTTCCATCACCTATCTTTATACTTTTACTTCCATATTCATTACATATTATTTACCATTATGTCATACTACTTATCATTAGGTCATACTTTACTTACTATTTTATTTTGCAAACTTTATACCCTATTTTATTTTCTCATAAATCTCAATAGCTAACTATGATTATATTATTTAATTTGCAAAATTATATTATTTAATTTGTAAAATTATATTATTTAACACTAATATCATATATATTGTCTCATCATGTTTTATCCTTGATCATGTATATTTTGCAAAATTATATTATTTAACACTAATATTATATGTATAGTCTCATAATGTTTTATCCGTAACACTCATGCAACTTTTCTACTTACTATATACATATGCAAGAAAATCACGCGGTGGTATCTCGACCGCGTGGTGATGAGCTCGGCTGAGGCTACGGAAGGTAAGGGCTTTGGCTCCTCACACGGTGTCTCCTCCACTCTTTAGCTTGGGCAGGGTCGATCATGACCTTCATAGGTGCACGACGCACGACCCAGCATGTGATGCAAGTAATTTTTTTTATTTTTTTCTGTTTTAAATAATTTTATCCAACTTTGACCAACGTCGTGAGGTTATGGATGGCTCGTTTAGTTTCCTCGGGCGCACAACGTAGGGTTTGACAAAGTTGTTGTGGATGGGCGGTCTACCATTCCCATATGCCAAAACATTTTTTTTCCTTTTTTATATATATATAATAAAGCATTTTTTTCTTTATATATATAATAAAGCAAATGTATAGATATACATTATATTATATAGAGATAGAAAAATATTATCAATTTCATTTTGATTTCACTGTATTATGGTTTGACGAAGTAGTTGTGGATGGGCGGTCTACCATGTCCATATGCCAAAATGATTTGTTTTCCTTTAATATATATATATAGCAAATGTATAGATATACATTATATTATGTAGAGAGATAGAAAAATATTATCAATTTCATTTTGATTTCAATGTATTTTGTGGTCATTTCACTCTATGAAATTATTTGTATTGTAGGTGATGGGTTTGAGAGAGTGAAAAATTAAGATTTATTTCTTATTATTTATATTCTTTCATCTTATGGGTTTTGTTAAGGGTTTTGGGTTAGTTTTCTCTTAAGGCTTTTAGGTTATTCACAGTTTTGGATTGTTTTCAATTCTGGGTTGGTTTTATTTTTGGGGTGTTTCCAGTTCTATTTGATGAGATAAAATGTCTTCCCAACTTGTTGAAAGGATTTGCTTGAAAAATATCAGAGAGTGTTTTGAACTCTCTGCAGTATATTGTCTAATGCGTGTAGGCTTTCACGGGCACCTTCACAGAGAACATGCATATGTTTGTAGTAAAAAGAAAATACAATAAGTAATTGAAAGGCTTAAACTAACCAAATGAGAGACACAGGTTATGTTTCCAAAAATCTATCCACTTACATGATAATTTAGGAAAACCTTGACCACACATCACATGACAAGAAGGGTTATATCTGGGATATGAGGCAAACTAAATAGGCCGAACTTCATTCGAGATCCATGATGAACCAGATCAATCTTTAAAATCAGTTCTCTCTTATTGAAATTGAATACTCCTTTCTATTACATAAACACCAAGGTTTGCACCATTAATGAGTTTTTCTTATAAAGTGTTGAAATGTTACGATCTTTTTATTATACACATTGTTAGCATAGTATGGTCATTAAGGTCCTAGTTTTCGAGCCTAAGCTCTGATACCAAATGTACCACCTCACCATGAGATGATACGAAATATAATGTTTGATAATTTAAACATATGTACTAAGTGTAAACGAATTTTTTCTATTTTCATTGATGGAATAACTTACAACATATTGGTAACTCTTTTACAATTTTACAATGCTAAATATTCCAAATCTTAATCTAAAAGGAGGATGAGATAAATAATAAGTTAAATTTACGATTGAAATGTTTAAATAGAAACACAACAAAATATACCAAGTAAAATACCTCCTCCCTAATCTGTTGAAGATGACCATTTGCAATGTAGTCCTACCAATAATAGGAAGATGCTTCCAAGCATTTTTTTCCCACTTGCCCAGAGTGAAACAACGAAATCCTCCCAGCCAACTAGGAGCCTAGCCGACTTCCTAGCTCCAAGAAACTTTTCGGTTTCTTGGCCCTCCGTGCCTGTGACTCCAAGAACAACAAAGCACAAATGCTCTAAGAAAACTATCACAATAATTATTTCTTCCACGAATTGTCCAACCTCTCAACCTCCTCAAACATCTCCACCTCCTCTTCTATTTATCAAGTTTCCATACACCCTTTCCCAAGTCTCTTCAACCACCCTCATTAAAAGCCATCAACCTCTCTTATCTAGATTTTTGGGAAAAGTTAAAATAAAACTAAAATATAAATGATTTGCATAAATAATAAAAAATAAAATTCAAAGTCTGTATTCTCATGCTAGCTTATAAATGCAATTTGACAATTTTTCCCAAAATAAACATGGCAAACCACCATACTCATTTAATACATCATACCAACCATCAATCAAGTCAAAGAAGTTATTTAGTGCTACTAGATATTTTTGTATCCAATATAATTTACATAGTCATTAAACCATTCAATTAAATACTTAATAATCTAGTTTGATGATTAATACATTAATTAATTATATTAGTGTACATGTGCAAGGTATGTATGTGTAGCTAGCAGACACATGTCATATGCATGCAGTAACATTAAACAATCACAGCCTCTAGCGCATACTTCTAGCATGATCACACCAAGATATGCAAGACAACAGATCAAGTAAATGCATCATATAATAATCTTAACGAGCAAAATTTCAATAAATCATCAATAACTCGTTATCACACTTAAAATATCAAAAGGGAATCAAAAGAGGGTTTTCAACATGGTAGGAACCAAGTGAGTAAACGATAATGGCACATCTAATCCCCAATCAATATTCTCAACTAAAATCGAAGCATCCTTCCTTCTTAACCTACTTCCATCCTATCATTTCCTTTGTTGGACTAAGCTGGAGCGTCAGCTATATTGACCTAACTCTAGATAGAAATTGTAATCGAAAGTGTCATACATCTCGACCAAACTTCCCCACCAGGAAACTAGTAGTCGTCGTCACACGTCTAGGGGAGCGTGACTTCACACAACCCTCCCACATATCTAGGTTTTGGAGGATAAATGGTGGGAAAATACCTCCACCCCTCCTCATAGAACTAGGGTCAACACCCAACATCAAGCCATACTGTGCAACTAATGTTCTTAGAGTCATGTCATCAAACAACCACTCTGAGCAAGTTGTGCTTCCTGTCAAAACCACACTTACCGCGGATCATAGCAATATTTGAAATCATAAATTAAATCATAAGTACAACATATAGAATACACAATCTCTTTGATGTCTACGACATCCAAGTTACCTCAACGCTACAATCATTTAGTTATTACATAGCTTTTCGACCTGTAGGTTAGTTCACCAATATTGATATCCATACAGATACATCACAGATTTCATATGATCGTCCATATTTTTATTGACATTCAATTAGGAAATGTATGTTTATGTAGTGTCCCCAAGGCCGAGCCCCGTTACAGATCATGCTATATGCAATGAATTGTAAACATGTTCTATAGGTTGGTGAGCCGAGTTTTGTATAAGCTGATAGGCTTATGTGTTTGTTAGGCCAGGGATCCTAAGTGTAGAAGGCCAGGAGCCTGCTGATGTATTTGTATGTATGCAGAATCATCAATAAAATATAAACACCGCCAAGTGAAAACCGACCACAATGAATGAGTGAAGGGGGACTGAGCGTCCACAAAGTGGGCAAGGGAACTAGGGGCTGGAAGGTGGGAAAAGGGTTGAGTGTGGAGCCTAGGGGCTAAGCCTAGGGGGCTTAGGCCTGGAATAATATTTTAATATTATTTCCTAAAAAGTCATGAGCATATTATTTTATCCTAAGTTCCTGGTAAAAGGAAGAGCGTGTACAAGGAGGCATGTTGTGGGGACGCATGCAGTTCCCAGGGTGACAAATGTCCACCCTAACGCATGCAAATAAAACAAAAAGGAACAATCGTGGGGGGGAGAGCTCTCTCATTCGATTCAACCCGACTACCCTGAGCTGGAGCGGTACGAGCCAGTGTGCAAGAGACCTCGTGTATGTCTGTTCCAGAGAGGAAGCCTGGGTTGGGGGCTGGAGAATGCATGTTTACCCTTGTTCAGAGCCGTGGAGTCTGTCTGGGAGAGAAAACCAGTGTGTGCATTCCTTGAACGAAATGTCCATGTTAATTTCGGGGAAGAGTCTCTGTTTGCCCAAGGAAAGCTGAGCGAGCTTGTGCGTGGAGCCCTGTTCGGATATCTTGACCGTAAGAACATCCTGTGACTGCTGAACTAGTTCTTGGGAAGCCTGTGTCCAATTTCCCTGTGTTTGATGTGGCACGCAGTTCTGGACTGCGTGAGGCTTGTTGGCCTGTGAGCGACTCCCTCCAGGTGAGAGAGTGCACAGAGGAAGGAGAGAGCTCTTGGAAGTAACCCTGTAGCTGCCACGGAACCCGAAGACTTTCGGTCCGGTCTGTTCCTGTAACCCAAGGTAAGGGAGACTGGCAGCCAAAGGACTATCCAGGTGACAGAGAAGGTGCACTCTCCTGGGGTGGAACAGACATGTGGGGATTGAGGGTCTGTGGGCAGTGAGCGTGGGAGATTCCTGTGAGAGCATTCTTCCTGGTGGTTGTGTGTGACTGAATTCCCTGTAACCTCAGCCTGAGTCTAGATTCCTTTCCCTGGGGTGGAGCTCAGTCCCAACTCGGGGGTGACCCACTGTTGAGTTGAGGAACAGTGTGGTCTATGGCTGGGAGGTTCGTGGAAGGCCTACATTTGGTTGGTGGATTTCTCCACTGTCACAAGATAAGTGTTCAATTATATTTTTACCACATTTTATCATGACTGTACTGGATCTATTATCATGTTTTCCGTTGTGTAAATGAATTGTTGTTGAAAGCTATGGATTGTCTAACTATAACAGTAACTATATGTTTACTCTGAGATTTAAATGTGTTTAATTGTGAATGCATGTGTTTTTCTATAATTCCAGTATGAGTTATGTAAGAAGTGTGTACAAATTGGTACTGAGAGCGTTAAAAGCCTCGGTAAGCAAAAAGGTACACTACAGTTTATTTACAACATGCCTCACATCTATTATACATCCACAACATAATTCGAACTAGTATACATTGTACTAAAATTCCACATTTAAATTTGCATATTTAACCAAATCACATAATGATCAGCATCATGAACATATAACAGTAAAAATAATATTATGCAACACATAAATAGGTCTAGATGTACACTTCTCACATGTCTATATCAATATTATTGAGTCCAAAGAGTTACTAAGCAATGAATTACTTAGATGAGAAAAAATAAATTTCTAACAGTCTAAGGTCAAAATATGGAGCGCTACAGTGAATGATACTCTAATCCTAAATAGTAAAAGAAGAAGCACCAGTATCAAGGGAAGCAAGAACAAAGTCCCCAGCACCAAAGGAAGAAGTATTAGTAGCAACAACAATGACACCAAAGTCATCAACCATTACAATACCAAAGATAGAGTCATTAGCTACAACGGTACTCAATACAGAGTCAACAACTACTGAGATCGAAATAAAATCAACAACAATAACATATAAAGTAGAATAAGAGAATAAGGTTGACTAAGTAATAGCCAACAACCGAACCATTGCAATTCACTTGTTTGTCCTTTTATTGTTTTTGTATGAGGTCGTGCAAACATTTAACTCTGAGGGTATAATGGGCTCCTCAATTAACCCATATTTATCTATCTTGTATAACTAATTACGTCTAGAATATTGATGTTTTGTCCATTATTTAGCCTGGTACTTGTTAAACTAACCATTTTTTGCAAACCATGACATGGTGTTGACTAATTATCTAACAATAGTTTACTTCGATTGCATTTTATCAATCGAAATGAGAAAATGCTTGAGTTTTCCTATTGTTGATGAGTATGGGTTTGTGATATGCTTGGAAATGATTTATTCTCTATAGTTTTAACCCCTATGGTTGTGTAAAAGGTACTTTTTTTTTGTTTTTCAATTTTGATCCTACTTTTGACATATGTCCCAACTATGACACGAAGTTCAAGTCAATACACACTCATTAGTGTGATGGAGAATGTGATGCTTCACTAGCAAGGGCATCAATCGATTGGCCCTAGTAACCAAGTGAAGTAGTAGAAGAATTTCTATATATGTGTTCCTTAATGCTCCAATCTAAAGACGAAGCAATATGGTTGTGCACTGTGTGATAGCCCATTGAAAGTAGCAAACCAATGAAGATACTGGCACCATGAGTTCTCCAACAGGACTCTCACCCTAGGCCGAGAAGGAGGGAGATGACCATGCACTCCATGACATCAATTTAATGGAGTAGATCATGACAAATAATGGTGCTATGGATCTTCCAAGAAGATCTATGTTCCTATTCAAAAAAGAGATCATGCACCCTAGGATCCCATTTCCCAACCAACCACCTTATCTAACAAAGGAGGAGGTAGAAATTTCGAGGGTAAGACTATTAGTTCATAGCCTAGATTTATTTAGCAAGGATCTAAGGTTCTCTTGGTACAAATATGCTCATCTGCAACTCTATTACAATAGACAATATTATTTTAGAGTTTTATTATAGCTAGGGTTGAAAGCAATGCAAATTAGAGTTTAAATTTTTGAATCTTTTTTATGAAATAAAAAGACTATAATTATTCTAAGTTAGTTCAAGTTGTAAAGAAAGGGTTTACCATTCCTCTTTAGGTAGGGCTCACTTGGAGAGGTTGTTGGTGAATGTTTCTATTTTTTTAGCTAGAACATTTTTTAAGTAAGACACTATAAGTTACCTTCTATTAAATAGAGTTGCATAAATACAACAAGTAATCATGGCCCAAGTTGCCAACAAAGGAAACCAACTCGGCTAGAAGTCTGAGAGAGTTGAGATTGGCCGCTCAAGGCTAAAAAATAACACTATGTCTAAAAATATACTAGAACTGCAATTGTTTACAGAGTGCAAAAGATACTCTAGTCTAACATGTAAGTGACAAAAAGAGACAGCTAAATTGGATCCTATGGTGACACTGAAACTGGAACATGTCCAAAAAAAACATATATGGAACCTAGGGAGGCAGATCCTAGCTCGTTCGTTGTGCGTCATCTTGAGATCCATGAGGAAGGATGATAGTGTGATGAGTGTTCGCTATGGAACCCTGCATGTTGGAAGCCGAAGCATGCATCATCCCAAGAGTCGCCACCTCCTTTGATAAGAGACGTTCAATCCTGAAGCGGAGGTGTGCAACGTCACTTCGCAAAGCAAAGATCAATTGTTGTAGAGTAGCAATGGCATCCATAATGGAGTGAAGCCGCTCCATAGTAGGTGCACCTTGGCCACTTAGTGGAGGAGTCAAAGTTATCGGTGCATTTGAGCCTCTCGAAGATGAACCCCTGTGATATTCGCCACTATTATCTACTTCACCCATTGCATGATAGCCAAACTGTTCATAATATGCACGTCCACGAACCAACATGTAATGTCACCGTACACTTAGGGGTTATAAGAAGAATTCCTCTAGCCTAATAAAGTTCTCGTAGGCTAAGGTGGTATATTCACTAGGGAACATAATTTTCCTAGGAAAAAGACAATACAAAGTTGATATGGGGAAAAGGGGGGCATTGGTCCTAGGCTAATGAAAAGTCACTTTAAAATTATAAAGTGGAGAACTCGTAAAAGTGACTTTTATAAAACAAAAATAAAAGTGAGTGGGAAATGACTCAAGGGAGTTAATAAAAAAGGGAAAATGAGGATTCTCTCCTCATTCTTGCATTCGCTCAGTTGAGAAATAGAATTTTGAAGAGCTATTGAGAAGAAAGTCCAGGGTTTTTGGAAACCCTTGTTCATCTATTGGTTTCGGTGTTGCAACTATACACCCTAGTCAGTTCGTGGGAGAGATCATTGCAGGTTTCTCATTGTGCATCAATTGGATTGTGTTTTCGTCATTGGTAGCCGAGTTGTGAAGTGTGGAGGTCAACTTTCCCTTGTAAAGTCGAGTTTTCTACAGTCTGGGTGCATTCCAGAGGAGTTGGGCGCATATCCTAGCTTGTGGACAGAATATTGTTGTGCGAGCTCTCATCTTACTCATCTAGAGCAAGTGGGGGCTCATTTCTGAAGATAGAAGATCCATTTCACTATGGGAGGCTGCGAGAATTATTGTTGGGCAACACTGTCAATGGTAGGGGTGATTTATTCCTGGCATCCATTGTGTGGAAGTTTTGGGTCATTACTTTATTAGTTGGATGAACAAACATACTTGTTGGGGTGCACTATTGGAAGTGGGGGTCGAGCTACTGCCTCTGGTTAAGTATTACATCAGTCCTGGGCAATTTATTCTATATTTCTGAGTCTTATCCTTCTCTGTTTGAAGCAGAATTGTTGTTGCAGTCACTAAACAATCCTGGGAAGAAGGGAGGATGAACAAATTTACAGTTATGGGATTGTTCCTTGTTAGAGGAAATAAGCATGGTTGCAGAAAAATGTTGAATGCTAAATCTGGGTGCTTTTTGAGCTATAAGGAGGGATGCGATATTGTTGGTGCTGATTAACTAAGGGTGTTTTCCCTTGGAAAGGAGATTTCCATCATTTGTGGTGTATCTAGTAATTGGAGAAATGTTGTAAGTGAACCTACGGTCTAGACTTTAAATACCAGCCTGATATAGTTGTGGTACATTCATTTCCAAGTCAGATATTGATTGTTGTGTTTACCATTTATTTATTTGAAATAAATTTATATGAACAACCCCTATTGCTACAATTCTGTATGATGTCATGAACAAGGAATTATGCATTGATTTCCAAGTATATTTCTTACACTATCTTTTGTCAGAAGCTTACCTTTGTAAATACATGATTTCATCGACAATAGTCTGTGGTTGAAGTGTTTGTCAAAATACCTCAAAGACCAAACTTAAATAAAACTCAAAAATTTTAGTAGGGATTTTGAAAAATTCCAAGCAGGATATTTTACACAACCTGCCTCTTTGTCGTGGCATAAGGGAGGACCGAGGAAGCCCCATCGCAGTAAGAGATTTGATGCCACAGAGAGCCCGACACCAGAGCCACCAAAAATAATGCCAGTGCAAGGGAGAATCCTTCCAAATAAGAAGGAGGTGAAACTCGAGATTGCATATCTCCATCGTACCCATGTCTGGAGAAGGATTGAATGTGATCCACCCGCGGTAAGATCGGGGGAAGGGGGGGGATAATGTCTCACAGACGAACTATACCATAGCATTTACAACATCCCTGTGGGAGGAGGCGGGGTGATGATCTTGTCGCACATGCAAGGGTCGAGCCAAATGGAGCTTGGGACTCGCGTGACCAGGTGTGCGGCTTATGGATGGCCACTTCATGGCACTTACCCTATGATGACACCCCATCCAGGGGTTAGCTAGAACTTTTTTTTTATCTCTGTTAATACGATTTATTCCTTCACCAATATGCCATGAACCTATGGTTGGCAGGTGATCTATTGTGTGATTCAATGTGTCGTAGAATAGGTTTATCTTTCAACATTTGAATTTACCTTTCAGTTTCCATTCCTTTATGAAGCATTAATCATTTACATTCTAATTTACTTTCAACTATTATGCTTCATTTTGAAGGATATAAGTAGTTCTATAGCATCAACTAGTAAGCCCTAAGACATTTCATGTCTGAAAGACTCATGCTACATAGTTGTGGTTGTCTATTGTAAGTAGTTGCATATTAATCAAATAATTTCATTCCCTAAAAGGAAAAGGATACATAATTCATTCAGTGGCTCATTTCTACACTTGATTATTGCATAAACTTTGCATAGTGCTTCACAAGTCTACAATTCCTTTGGTTGATAATTTAAGTGTGATTACCCAAGATTCAATAGCCTTTGTCGCTACAATACTTTAGCTCACTAGTGGGCCTCACTGGAGGCCCTATGAACCAAAGATGATTGCAGATACAGATGGTATAACAACCCAATCTTCATCTCCTAATGGAATCCCTACCAGAGAACCAAAGAACAAGGGTATGCTCTACCAAATGTATATCACGTCACTCAAACCCTAGTTGGTGGTCCCCGTTAAAACCCATGAAACCAAAAATGAGAAAGGAGAAAGAAAAGAACCTATGAATGGGCTTTAATGACCAAATTACCTATTTCGCTTTCACAAATGTTTTAAGTAGGTGGGAGTCAATGTTTTTTCTTGGTAATAGTTGAACAGTGGGCACTAAAGCTTCCCTTTTTATGGATAAGTTCGATGTATAAGGATACTCACATTTATAAGTTTCTTTGTGATATGGAAATGTGCAATCATTGTTGGTTGCATACTAACTTATTTTGTTTTGGTTTTAAAATCGTCAGAAGGTTAGATTGCTATCATAGACTTCCATGGTGATGGGGTTGATTGAATGTCATGACAACTTAAATCAACATATGTGGAGACATAAATATAATTTTTCAAAAGTAAACGATTTCCATGAAATTTGCAAAACTTGGTGATGGGGTTGATTGAATGTCATGACAACTTGAATCAACATATTTGGAGACATAAATATAATTTTTCAAAAGCAAACGATTTCCATGAAATTTGCAAAACTTGCCTTAGATGTATAATTCAATGTGTTGAGAACCATTAAACTACGGTTTAATGAACTAAGGAATGTTGATAATTATAAAATGGACATGTTCTTATGGCAACAAATAATTTACTAACAATTGTCCCAAAAGGTACAAAAAGGTACAAAGACACATCGTAAAAAGAGCCATTATATAAAATCTAACAATTAAAAAAAGTTTGAGATTTAATATTTGTTCAATTTTCAAATTTGCAAATTGTCAAGAGTAAACTTACACCTTTCAAGATAGGAAATGGCCTATAGAAAGTGGGTATTTTTTTTTT
>WSFP011482299.1:0-15980 GCA_009831015.1 Picea engelmannii | reverse complement strand
TTCTCTAACTAGGACCTTGACTATGGGGGTGATGATGATCATATCATGTCACTCGATAATCACATTCCAAATCTCATTACTCTTGAAACTCATGAAAAAATTCAAACTCACAATTATCTTTTACCCCAAGCTTCCCAAGGAGAACCTGACCTTGATCTTTTTTCTTCCTCTTATGAAATTTTTTTGTTTGATAATGTCATCTATGGGTGCCGAGATCAAGATATTGAAGATCGTTATGATTCTATGGATTCCTCTCATGAGTCTATCTATAATTATTTTCATGAACATGATGTGAATCCCAACCTTTGCATGGCTTATACAAATCCACTTTTTCTTCAGAAGAGGAAGAGGGATCATACATCAATACACTAACTTATTCCACATGCATCATTTCCTTTGATATAAAGAATGATTTCAAGGGTTTTCCTGTTCATTTATAGTTGGCACATGATCGTTTCTATTGGGTTTTAACATGAACTTTACCCTCACCAAATATGCATGTTGTTTGGAAAGTTGGTGAGTGTTATTCACACAAAGTTAAGTATTTTTCAAATAAAATATTTCAAGACATAAATCTTTCAGGCAAAACAGATGATCTATTTCTCTATATCAAGCATCACCCAACCATTGCAGTACCATGATCGTTTCTATTGGTTTTTAACATGAACTTTACCCTCACCAAATATGCATGTTGGTTGGAAAGTTGGTGAGTGTTATTCACACAAAGTTAGGTATTTTTCGAATAAAATATTTCAAGACAAATCTTTCAGGCGAAACAGATGATTTATTTCTCTATATCAAGCATGCATCACCCAACCATTAAGTATTTATTTTCCTTTCCTGTAAATAAATTATTGTAAATAAATAAATATTATGGTTTGAGTGTTTTTGGCTTGTTTAGCTAGTTTCATTTCTTTTTTGGTTTTCATGCATTTCCTTTTTATTTTGAAAGATGGACTTGCCAAGGTGATGGTTGGTTATTTAACAAGGTACTGTATAATGACTAACTAGTTGACCAAGTTTTGGTGGAAAAAATGTTAATGGATGGACAGGATACCTTATGTGTTAGGGAGAAATTCTAATCCTAACCTATCATATGCTAACTTGAGCCATCTCTTCTTGACGAGTCATTTATTTCCTTCCCATTTCTTCTTGTTGACCAAGTTTTGGTGGAAAACATGTTAATGGATGGACAAGATACCTTATGTGTTAGAGAGAAATCCTAAGCCTAATCTATCATATGCTAACCTGAGCCATCTCAGCTTCTTGACGAGTCATTTAAGTCCATCCCATTTCTTCTTTCCATTTTCTCCATCCCCACCATCGTGAGAGAGATCTTTCATACACATGTCATGGATGTTTAGTGATACCCTTGGGTTTACCCTCCTGCACTTATTCCATGGAGTCCCGATCCATGAATCACTTGGCCTCCATCTTGTTCCCCCCTGTTGTATAATTTGGTCCACCTAACCCTATCGAACTCTTCTTGTCTCACATTGAGTCACCCTCAGTCTTATCATTACCTAACCATTCCCCTTTCCTTCAAATAATCAAAGGATCATAAGCTCATTGTTTCAAACTTACGCTACTAGAAGAAATGAACATATGTTGGTTGGCAGATGTTGACGACAATTTGCTCAAAAAGACTTAGCCGAAAAAGAAGTTTCCAGGCTACTCTTTTTTCCACATTTACTTGAGAAATATTGTGTGAATATCACTCAATGAACATATGTTGGTTGGCAGATGTTGACGACAATTTGGTCAACAAGACTTAGCCGAAAAAGAAGTTGTCAGGATACTCTTTTTTTCACATCTACTTAGAAATATTGTGTGCATATCACTCAAAGGTTGTCAGGTAAATTTTTTTATTGAATTCATCACAAAATTCCCCCCTCCACCTATCTCTTATCTCTTTGAATTTTCATTCATGGTGATAAATGACTCACCCTCTTCAAATACCATCATTTCTCAAACATAGGATCATTCTTATCATAATTCTTTATCACCAAAGGATTGTAAAGAGTCTTATTCTGACCAACCACATCATGTTATTTCACATCCTGAAATCTATACCTTCCCCTTCTCTAACTAGGACCTTGACTATGGGGGTGATTTTCATGAACATGATGCGAATCCAAACCTTGGTAGGGTTTATGCAAATCCACTATTTCAATCAGAAGAGGAAGAGGGATCATACATCAATACACTAACTTATTCCACATGCATCATTTCCTTTGATATAAAGAATGAGTTCAAGGGTTTTCCTATATATTCTAATCCTTTTTACTCTTCTTCAGAGCATGGTGATTCATTACTTGATCAGGAGATAGTAAACATTGACACTCTAATGCCTATCACTCAATCTGACCAGGACAATGCATAAAAAACATCTGGATAGTTGGCAGGTCTTGCAGTACCATGATCGTTTATATTGGGTTTTAACATGAACTTTACCCTCACAAATATGCATGTTGGTTGGCAAGTTGGTGAGTGTTCTTCACACACAATTGGGTATTTTTTGAATAAAATCTTTTAAGACATCAAACTTTCAGGCGAAACGGATGATCTATTTCTCTATACCAAGCATCACAACGGATGATCTATTTCTCTATACCAAGCATCACCCAATGTGACATTAAGTATTTATTTTCCTTTCCTATAAACAAATGATTGTAAATAAATAAAGATTATGGTTTGAGTGTTTTTGGCTTGTTTAGCTAGTTTCATTTCTTTTTTGGTTTTCATGCATTTCCTTTTTCTTTTGAAAGATGGACTTGCTAGGGTCATGGTTTGTTATTTAACAAGGTATTGTATAACTCTTCTTGATGAGTCATTTAATTCCTTCCCATTTATGACGAGTCATTTAATTCCTTCCCATTCATTCTTTCTTTTTTCTCCATCCCCACCATCCTGAGAGAGCTCTCGCATACACATGTCATGAATGTTTAGTGCTACCCTTGGGTTTACCCTCCTGCGCATGTCTATGACAGTTTTTAAGTTCTTGAATATTTTTGCATTTTCAAATGTATCAATTTTCTTATGTCCCATTTGATTATACAATAGGACCAAACCCCCTCACTCATACTTACCACTTTCCAGGAGTTATTCCATGGAGTCACGATCCATGAATCACTTAGCCTCCATCTTATTTCCTCCTCTAGTCCACCTAACCTTATCGACCTCTTCTTGTCTCATGTTGTATAATCTAGTCCACCTAACCCTATCGACCTCTTCTTGTCTCACATTGAGTCACCCCGAGTCTTATCATTACCTAACCATTCCCCTTTCCTTCAAATAATCAAAGGATCATAAGGTCATTGTTTCAAACTTGCACGCTGCTAGTTGGTTGGCAGATGTTAATGACAATTTGGTCAACAAGACTTAGCCGAAAAGGAAGTTTCCAGTCTACTCTTCTTTTTACATTTACTTGAGAAATATTGTGTGCATATCACTCAATAGTTTCTAAACATTCAATGATGAAAAATATTTAGAAACTATAATAAGTATTCGATGCAATTGACATGGTTGTTGGTCAACTTTTATCATGTACAATAGAAAGAAACATTAAAAAAAAACATTACTATCAACCTATGTTAAGAACTCATATACCATATGCACAACCTAAAAGGTTGTGGATATACCATGTGAGATTGATAAGATGCTAAATGGATATAGAGCAAATATCAAAAGAAAAACATTGACATAGATATAGATATTATAATTGAAGTTTAGTTATGGTATGAGTTTCCTAAAAACTTTTTACCTTATCATTTTAAAAGGCGTGGTACAAAGGGTGCTTAAGGTTGGTATATTATATTTCAAAGACAAAAGTTATTACAAGACTTTTTATATAAAAGTGGAGAAAATGTATAGTGAAATGGTATAATGTTATGATGAAGGGCTTTGTGAATTTGAGTGGGCATTTATAATCACATTTTCAATATATCATGATTTTGTCATCCACGTATGGTGGATATAAAGTTGCATACATTCAATACGTGACATGAATTTCATATTCTTAAGTTTGAATGTTATACATAACAACATGCATATTTTGTCATTTCGCTCAAGGAAGATCAATACATTTGGGTCGATGCAAATATTATTTCACATAGAAAATCCACGTCGACTTGGCAGTAGCACAAAGGAAAATGAAGTGTTATCAACTTCTACCCAGAGGTTGAAAGCTCTTGTCCCTCGCTGGTGTGTATCCAATATTTTTACTTTGCTTGCAAAGTCTTGTCATGGACTGAAACCTAACTGTGTTTATAGCGACTATCAAATATTGGAACAGTTAACACTTGTCGAGCAATAATCTTGAAGGTTTTTTATTGACTCTTAAAAAGGTCAGTAATTAAAATTTTGACGGAATAATATATGGATAAAAAATAATTATGTTATATAAACTTGTATATTGAATATAGTTCCAACAATTCGCACAACTCACCCAATTCGTTAAATTGAATCAAACCAACTCCAACCGTTTGGAACTTCTCATCAACGATATAAATAGGCTCTAGACAACAGCATTAAGGGGGGAGAAAAAAGAGAAAAAATTTTATTTAGTTTGAGCTTATTCAGTGTCCAAGCTCTCATGGGAGTTTAAAGGTTTTAGAAAGTTTGTGGGATTATTTTATTTGAATAAAGACTATATTGGAGACTGTTTTTTTTTCCAATAAATATACAACCTTTTTCATTCTTTTTGTTTGTTAATTTGTAGTTATATAACATAAATTTTAAGGGGGAGAAAAAAGAGAAAAAAAATTATTTAGTTTGAGCTTATTCATGTCCAAGCTCTAAATATACAACTTCTTTTTGTTTGTTAATTTGTAGTTATATAACATAAACTTTAAGGGGAAAAAAAAGAGAAAAAAAATTATTTAGTTTGAGCTTATTCAGTGTCCAAGCTCTCATGGGAGTTTAAATGCTTTAGAAAGTTTTGCGATTATTTTATTTGAATAAAGACTATATTGGAGACTTTGCAATTGTTGTTTTTTTTTTCAATAAATATACAACCTCTTTTCATTCTTTTTGTTTGTTAATTTGTAGTTATATAATATAAACTTTGAAAAAAAATAAAAATAAAAACAATTAATATTTACCTAAGCTTGCCTTAAAAAATCTTGGCTATTTTTTTTTCTTGTAAATTAATTTTGTTATTTTATTCTCTTGTAAATATTGTAGTTTACTTTTTTTTTAAACCTAGTTTAGTTTTCTTTTTACATTGGTTTAATTTTATTTAAACTAATCTTGTATATTTTCTTTCTAACTTAGCTCCATTTTTTTTTAATTTAATTTGTAATAATTTGTAACATTAACTATCTACTAACTCATCTTCATTATTAACTAATTGCAACCTTTAATTCCAGGTGAATAACTTTGTAATTATTTCACTAATAAAACTTGTATTATAATCTTTTCATTTATTTTATTATGTAAGTTATAACATAAAAATCTTATTAACTCAAAATCCATAAAAATCAAATATTATAAAATCATTAAAGGAATATCATGCTTAGATTTTTTATCTTAGAACAAGTTGGAAATGTAATGTTGTTTATTTGAGGCTATAAATTAAGGTGACAATCTCGCATATCTTGTTCTAGCTAGGATGGATTCAAATTTGAAGTGTTGTTTCTGGAACCTTGATGGTTTTGGAATCAATACCATCTCATGCCATGCCATGCCATGCTTTTCTTTTCCTTGTCGTTCCTTTCCTTTCCATGCCATGCCTTTCCTTTCCATGCCATGTCATGCCTTGCCTTTCCTTGCCATGCCTTGAATTTCCTTGCCATGTCAATCCTTTCCTTATCATACCATTTCATGCCATTCCTTTCCTTTAATTTCCATACCATTCTTTTCCATGCCATGCCATGCCTATTATTTCATTTCCTTTCCTTTCCATGCCATGTCTTTCCTTGGCTTTCCTTGCCATGCTATGTCATTCCATGTCTTTCCTTGCCATGCCATGTCATGCCATGCCTTGTATTGCCTTGCCTTTCCTTTCCATTCCATGCCTTGGTTTTCCTTGACTTTCCATTCCTTGACTTGGATTTCCTTGCCTTGCCATGCCATGTCTTTCATTTCCATTCCATTACATGCCATGCCTTGTCTTTCCTTGCTATGCCATGCCTTGCATTGTCTTTCCTTTCGATGCCATGCCTTGCATTGTCTTTCCTTGCCATGCCATGCCTTGATTTGTCATGCCATTCCATGCCATGCCTTGCATTTATTTTCCTAGCCATGCCATGCCATGCCATGCCTTGCCTTTCAATGCCATGCCATGCCTTGTCTTTCCTTTCCATACCATGCCATGCCTTTCCTTTCCTTTCCATACCATTCCATTCCATTCCATACCATCCCATGACTTTCCTTTCCTTGTATTGCCATCCCATGCCTTGTCTTGCCTTCTATATATGTGTCATAATAATAACCATACTCAATGTGACATCTACAACAACATGTGTTGAAAATTGTATTTATTCAAACATACCAAGGCTTGAATTTATGGAAGGATCTTTGGCCCAAGTTAAGTGCACTATGTACTATTGTGAATATCTCATACAATTATCTCTGTGTAATTTCAAGAAAATGCTTAATATTGGGTTCATGGTCCCTATATCCAATTCTCAATTTTAGTACATATTTTTGGTTGGAAGAAGTCCTAGTGTTATCATGCTAGAAATCCTGTACTAGTCCCTTAACTTCTCCAATAACTTCATGTCAGAATGAGGTAGCCTACCAGTGAAGTCCCACAAATCTGTTGGGCCACCTGTGTCTTGTGATCTTGCTAACAATTGATTGAGACAAGACACATCGAGCTGCATTGCGATATCTAGAATGAGATTTCTTACCAATGTTTTGAAAGCCATCCACAAGGTTTCTAAAAATATGATGACTTGTTTCTAAACTTTTGACTATTTTAATGCCTAAAATTCTCCTAACAACAGTCAAATTTCTACATTTTAACAAATCCAAAAATGATTGACATTTAGAGACAACGAATTTTGGTTCAAAATATTCTTTAATGATTTAATAAGAATGATAAAGAATAGTTTCAGTTAGGTAACTTACCTTCATGCTAGACCACCTTCATCCACCTAAATGTGTTTAGGAGTTATTCGCCACACATTGGTCAATCTAGGTAGGGCTGCACGATGAACCTATATTATGGCACTCTTGACCTCCCTGCTGTGGAGTTAACAACATTGTAGTTCTTTCTCCTTCAATCATCGGCGGATTAATTTTGGGAGTAGAGTGGACATGCCCACGACTAGTTTATGGAACGTCTGATTGTCCAAAAAGAGGTTGCACAATGAAAACTTCTTCACCAGAATGTTGTGCGCCAGTTTCCTTTCTAATTTCTTCCATTGTATAATCCAAGCAAATCCTCCATCATTTGGTCATCCAAAACAACTTGTCTTGATGAGATATTGATTAGAGGTACAATAGCAGTCTGAACTGGATTGGTTTCTACTAAACTCATGTGCCTTACTTGTGGTGATGGAGGGGAAACAACAACGACATCTATTCTGCTAAAAAATATATTTCTCTCTTTTGAAAGCCTATGCTTTGACATACATAACCTTTCCTTTTATCTTTTTCCATTTACCTTTTCAATGGGTTTTTCTTTCCTTGAGGATTTTATACCTCAATTCCATAGGGCCCCATGTTTAAAGAGAAAAATTGGCTTTCAAGCACACCACAACAAATTTGTGTTGATATTACATAAGAAGACACAACTAACAATTCCAATTGGACAAATTTGTCTCGGTATTACACAAGAAGACACAACTAACAATTCCAATTTCAATTGGACAAATTTTTCTTTGTATTAGATAAGAAGTCACAACTAACAATTACAATTATAATTGGACAAATTTGTCTTCCAATTCTTCCCACAATTGTCTTTCAATAGCACAAAATTGTTTATGAATTAAACAACAAGAAAAAAAGAACAAAAACATGTATGTTCTTGCTATTTTTGTGTGTAGATATTGAGCTTGTCCGATATTTTGAGATAGATGAGGTTGAAGAGTTTGCTTGGAACATAAAACTACCCAACAGGAATGCACACACATTCCTATAACGCATGCGCACTAAAGCATGTGCACATTCTAGGAACATGCATGCATTCCTGTTGGGCAGAGATGAGCACCAAACACACTCAACTCAAGTCACAAGAGTGTGTGCATGCTCTTAATGCAACGAATATAACATTTATTGTATACCAAACAACATTATGAATAAATATGTATAGGGGTTTGGGGACAACTAGGACCTAAGTGCTTAGGATTAAAAATGTTTTGAAGCATAGAGCAATGGTCATAGCAATGGTCAAGGAATTTAAAGTAGGGGATCATGTTTTCTTAAACTGTTCCAAGTTGGTAGCCAAATATTGTGGGCTGCTTGAAATCCTAGAGAGGATTCATCTAGTAGCATTTTGCTTACATTGCCTGCATCTATGTCTATACATAATGTATTTCATGTCTCATTGCTTAAGAAATATATACCTGATGCTAATCATGTTATTGATTATAATGTGATTGTGGAGCAAGAAAATGCTTTTCAGGTGCATCTGGTGCACATACTAGACTGAAAAAGAAAGTAGCTCCGTAATCGATCCATAAGTCTTGTAAAAGTCCAGTGGACTTGGTACAGTCCTGAGTACGCAACATGGGAGCATGAAGATGTTATGCGGGCAGAGTACCCACATCTTTTTGAAGATTTTGGAAATCTTGTTGTTGTTGTGTAAATAAGTTGCACTGAGGACAATGCAAAAATAAGGGGAGGGGATTGTAACACCGCAAGGCCAAGCCCTTGCTGAATTTTAATTATGTTTATAGGTTGGTGAGCCAAGTGTTTATAAGCTGGAAGACTTATGTGTTTATTAGGCCGAAGAGCCTAGATGCTTAAGGCCAATGAGCCTGATTTTGTATAGGTAGATACACACATCATTAATAAAATTACACTGCTGCGTGTAGACCGACCATAAAGAAATATTTATGGGGGACTAAGCTCCACTAGGTAGGGTAAGGGAAGGGGATAAGTGTCTAGGAATAGGGGCTAATCTAGAGGGCTTACCTCTAAAGGGATAATATTATATTATTGTTTCCAAAAGGCTAAGGTTGACATAATCTGTGTTGTCCTAAGTTCCCGGGGAAAGCAAATGAGTGTTAAGTGGATCTCATGCAGCTTTAGGAATACATGTGTCAACCTGGGTGCATGAAGTTTTAAGTGTGAAAGTCAGCTCGTTGGGGGTTTCCCTCGCCTTTCTCGCGAGCGTCTCCACTCTAAATTTTTTTCCATATTCACTGTTGGTCCTGAGATTAAACTTAAGGCTCAAAGAATAATGTCAGGCATCAAGAAATTTTAATAGAGTGTGTTTTTAAAGTGCTTTTTATATCGTAGTTATATGAGAAAAATTCCTTAATGAAATGAACAGTGTGGTAGCACAGAGGCCATATTTCGTGTTTGAGTCAAAATCGAAATATTGAATGGTGTGAGAGGAAACTACAAAACTTTGAAACAAAGCAAGGCATCAATTATAGAGGAGTATCACCTTGTTTCAGTAGAAGAAAGAAGATAGTGTAACCTTGAATAAAGTATAAAATACAGGAATCTACACAACAAGAAGGTCTTGATTTACTCACAGTAAATGCAGAGGAAAAACTGCTTACTTAATAAATTACTGATACAATCAGATTATAGTAGTGGTTGTACTAAGTTGAAATCAAACATTTAGCAAGGAAATCCTTAAAGAAATGTTGAGATACGGAAACAAAAGAAACACTTAACCCATATTTAACAAAACTTGGAATCTCTGTTTGCACTTGTATTAATACTCTATAAGGAGAGCTTTCTCTGTTACAATCAGCAAGAAGCAGCTTGAAATAAGACTTCAATCTATGTATTTATGCAAAATGGTCTCAACCCACAAACGGTTGGACTTCTCATAATTTTAAAATAGTAAATATTTTTGAATAAGATTACAACATGTAAAAGCCGAAAGGTTACGTTAGCCATCTCCTCTATCTCTTCGTCTGCTGGTAGAGACATTTCTTTTTCTCATCCTTTAAACTGGAAACAACTTGCATCTGATATTGACATGTATGAGTAGTATGCACTTATTTTCTTACTTGATTCCAGGTGTGTTTGCTTTCCCATATTCGACACATTGGATGCATCTACTCACTAACTGTACCACCAACCCATAGGTTTAGTTGATTCATTTGCTTAAAAAATGTATAACTTCGTTTCTACCTGAGGAAACCTTTTCTGTATCTCTTTTTCTCCCAATTATGTGACCTGTAACTGCAAGCTTGGGTTTACTATCCATTTGTTTATTTGGATAAGATCAATTTGGTTCATTTGTTGAATGGTTGTCATGGATTCTTCTTTGCTTGTCGTAGAATTATATTGATTCTTTGCTATGTCAATCTGTCCCAGGGATTCACAGATAGTATTCCCTTCAACATCTAGTAGCCTTTTGTCTAGTGAAGATATTGCTTCTAGACAAGTTTCGTTTACGTCTCTGTCCAATCTTTTTCTTTGGAAAGATTTGTTTCCCAAGCCTTCAATATTATGTCACCTTTGGTTTGCTCAGAAAGAGATAGTCGAGGAACCTCTGATACATCATCTTTTGGTACTAGTAAGATAGCTTCCTGAAACTTGGCCCGAGCTGAACAGGATTATCTTTCTTTAATGTAAATATTCTTTAGCGAAAGGTCTACTACCCGGTAACAATTTTGGATGGCTTCCACTTTTGTAAAGAGATCCTGCTGGGATGATTCTAGATTTTCATGTACTTCCAGTGCTTGAGCCTGAAAAGATTCCATCTCTACTACTGTACCTTCAGTCAAGTCTATCTTGTCTTGAAGTTGCTTTATTAATTCTTCATGTTGATTGAACAATCCTCTATTGACCTGTGAATTTTGATAGAGCTCATCAAGGTTAGATTTCAGTTGTTGGATCTGATGTTTGTCATGGGCTCTGACTTGTTCAAACTCTTTGTTCATCTTATTTCTCACATCCCGTTCCATAGTCATTATCTGGTCTTGCAACTTCCCTACCAATAGGTTTCTCTGTTTCAGCTGCTCAACTAGATTTTCTACTAACCACTGATTGGCCATGGAAAAGGCACCTAATGAACTTTCCATTTCCTTAGCGAAATTTGACTCATCTCAGCCTTGTCCATCGTACACCATTCTCTGTCTTTTGACGATAGCACCATATTTTTGATGTGTTTCTCCCTTAACGATAGCCCTCCTCGTCTTGCTGAAAAAGAAGTCTGAAGGAGGCAGTTCTTTGGCTGAAATTGGGGTAAGATCATCTATAGAGATGACTTATAAATTGGGATTTCTGAAGCTTGAATGCAACGGTGTTAATGAAATAATGGGGCTACCTACCTCTGTGGATAGTTGTTTCTCTGCTGTGTTGATAATCGGTTTATCCGATGTAGACGACGACGTATCCTGTCCTCATTTCATAAAGGATTCGAGTTGAGCCTTGGCTTGAGGGCCTAGTGGGGTTGATACTGAAGCTTCCAATTTTTCAATTGAGACTTCAGTGTCTTTTGTATTTTCCTTAGTTTCCTTTTCTCCGGAGCTCCATGTCTCAAGACTAGGAGGTACAATCTCCTTTGTAGATGAAGGAGCTACTGACTCTCCCTGTAGTACCTTAGGCAAGCTATTTTGTCTATGCTTTTGGAAGCTGAAGACGCTGGCCTGTTGACCGATGACAGAGTTTGGACTCTGTCCAATACTTCTTCATATGATCTGGATCCCCTAAATATTTCATCCCGTGGGGAATTATCGTGCACATACCTTTTAAATTGTATTGAGTCAGGTGATTTTCCACGATCTTTTGTGGATCGTTCCTTTTAAACTCAATTTCAACTAACTGACATCTTTTAGAGTCATAGCCTCTATTTTAGAATGGCCGAAATCTAACAACGAGAACCTACCAACATGAAGAGGGAAGTTTGGCCATACCTTTTTTTGTGTCTCTTTCAATTCCTAGCTGATGCCCTCAATCACAGTCTGATAAGCCACTTCTCAACATACCAATCGATCTGGTAAAAACTTTGGGAGAGAATGGGGGGGAGCCAAACACCCGAAAACCCTGATGTAGGAAAAGTTTTCTTCGATGTACCAGTCTATTATTTGGCCCAGGTTTTCCATGATTCTTTCTGAAACTCTGGGAGGTGTGAAACCGTATAGAGAGATATGAATAGGCATCACTACGTAATGGAATATTTCATAGAAGAAATCTATGGATTTATCTTCCCATAGCTTGGAATAATAAAAATGGATGGGTTCAGCGTTGGTCGGGGTCCAACTCCATTTCATTAGAGGGAAAGGAGTCATAAATAAAATATCATCCATGATGTATGTGGACATACAGAAAGGGGCAGGTTTCCCTTTGGACTTTGCCAATTGGTACTCTATGATTTCCTTAGCCAGGTTGTCTGATAACATCTTGGCCCAGTTGAAAGAGTAGCCCTTGACCAGTTCATGTATAATTGGTACCGATGCCAATGGGAAATGAGAGAAGTCCATTTTCCCAAATATCCTACATAGCATCATAGCCACATAGATCATATGAGTTTCTAATGACTCTGTGGCATAAATGTCATGAGTGTCAGCTCTGAATTTCTCTGGTGCCCCCACCAGTCCTTGATTAAATCAAGGTAGTTTTTACCATATTTATTACACTCATGTTTCTAAAACTCCATTATGAATGCAACATTGTAGTTATATTTAAAATTGGGGGATAGTTTATACATTACTTGTATGTGCTCTGGCCGAAAAGACCCAACAACAACCTTATGTGAGTGGCAAATGCTCCTGGTTGAAATGTCGACGTTTTCCAGGACCCATCCTATCATGTCGTTATACGACATGAACCTCGGTCGCACTGCTATTTTGTGTAGCCCTGATTGAGCTATGTCCTTGACTTTGGTTTCCTGAGTTTCTATTACTTCATCGCCTGAATCGTCTGGGAAATTTATGAGATCATGTTCTAGAATATCGAACACTTGTGTCCAATATTTCACAGTGTCAATGGTCCTCTCTGAGGTATCTGACAAAACATCTATATTTGGATTTGTGTTCTCAATAGCTGCTTTAGCCATCGTGGTGCCATGATATTGATGAAATTGAAATGGGGCTACCTGTTACAGGGAAATACGTGAGCTTTCTCAATTGGATAAAACTTTATATTCTGCGAGAACGAAAATGGAACTCAAAATCAAATATTATTATTCACCTGAAGTGTGATGATCTGAGAGTACCTTTACTGACAATCTATAGGCGGTGATATGCAATCTGTATTGGAATCGTTGTCGTTGATTTGTGATTATTGCCATTAATATTGGTGGTTCGCGTTCGGGGACTTGGATGAAATAGGTTTGAAAATTCCTGAATCGCAAATTCATGAAAGATTAATTTGAGAGATAATATTGTTTAAAACATTAATTAATCGTGTTTAAATTTAAGTGTTTTTGGGTATCCAGACTTCGAGATTTTTAACAGTAGCTCGAGATGGAATCCCCGAAACCTGGAACTGTGAAATGATTAATTGTTGGAAAATCATTTTTTAGCTTTAATTAACCCCATTTAAATTTGAAGTGTTTCGGAAGTTTGGACTTCAGAGACTTCAAGATTGGATGCATGATACATGTTCGAACTTCCAAAGTGAGAAGTTATTAACTGTCTTTTAACCAAGATTAACTTAACTGATTAAGATTTAATATTTTGGGATTTTGTTTTTGCATGGATTTGCAATTTAGCTCGTCATTATATTTTCGAAGGGCCACTACCCGGTAGTGAGGTGTCGAGGGTGATGTCATTTTAGATGATGTGTCAAGACCAGGGGGTGTCACGTGTTACTTAGATTCGTACGAATCTCCAGAGGAAAAAAGTAGAAAATGGATGCCACGTGTCAACCTAGGGAATATTCGAAAGATACACATGTATTATGCCTTGTGTCCTTCGAAAGTTTATGAAAGATTGATAACATATTCTTTCGAATTTTGGGGTTTTTAAAGTTATGACTTGTCGAAATGCCTGAAGTGTGAAACTTCGAAGAGACCTTTTAGTGATTTGGATATTTAATAGTCAGGAAACTCCACCACTCCAAAGAGCTTAGTATCATCAGATCAACTGAGGAAATCCCTCAATGACGAATATTGCATGTGCCTTGTTACGATTTAACTAGAGATGTTTTTGTTTTAAAGCTCAAAGTTAGAGGATTATAAATGTTCCAACATTGGCTCCATCTGGGGATCGCACCTCCATGCGAGGCATGGAAGAACGGTAGACCAAGTGCCTTTATTGGGTGAATTGAGTCATCACTATATTTCTAGTAAACACCTTTGGGGAAAAAGTCATTCAGAGAAAAATCGGATTTCAGCTGAGTCTCAGAAAACCTTCGAAACATAATCAATTATTTATCTCAAGTTAGGCTATTGATATGTTTCCTTTTCCTGAAACTGAGTTTAGATTTGCTCAAGATAATCGATTTTTTATTTATTGAACTATTAGACTTTAGTCGATTTCGTTCGCATCAAGGCAAAGTAAATTTAAATGATTTATTCAGGGAATCCTTTGTCGGTTTAGAATGTAAATATTACCGGAAAGATAACTAGTCACTAGAGTATTTTTATACATGTATGACAATCTTACATGTATGATAGATATTGCCTCACTTCCAGCGAGCTTGTTCAGTACCCCGGTGAAGTTATCTACATCTCCCATTGAATTTTCTTTCACCACTTCAATTAGCAATTTTGCATTTTATTTGAGATGAGGGCACTCATTACATGAATTTCCTTTCATCATCTCTTTTGGAAAAAATGGGGGCAATCGATTTACAAATTTCCTTTCACCATCTAGCTTATATTTGTTTTTTATATTTTTGAAGTGGGGGAAATCAATTTGTATATACCATACAGGGATGATATTTGCTTAAGATTTGACTATGAAGGTCTGTCAATAGTTTTTTATTGTACTCTGAGATAAATCTCTCCCAATCTTCAATACATATATTCCTATAGGGAATATATTATGGGGAATTTTTTATTTTCCCGGGATTTTCCTTGATTGAACTAATTAGTTTAAAATTGTTAGAAGAGATAAAGCTATTAGGATTAGCCTAGACATACTTTCTTTCAGTTAAAATAAGAGGAACTTAAAGATTCTCGCCTAATCTTGTTTTGAAGATATGCTTTTGAGATTTCCGAGTCAAGGATAAATTCTTTCTTTCTATGAAGATTTAAGGCCAGACAATGAAAATCAAGATAGAGTGAAAGCTCGAAGATATGAAAATGAAAACAAACCGAGGAGTCATAGGGTTTGAAAAAGGATTTCATTTCCACATAAGTTCACTTCTTGATTATCAAGCTTCTATTTTATTCTTATTTTCTTTTCTTTTTAATTTCATTTTTGTTTTATTTTCATTTGATTTAGAAATCTAGAGATTTATATCTTTCTGATCTTTTATCAGGTGATTATATTTACATGAGTAGAACCTTGTTAATATCTGATAAGATCTGTTTTTTAGCATTTTAGTTTGAACAATAAGCATAGAAATTCATACCTCGGATTTCATTTATATTTTCAACCAAACAAAACATTAATTCATCACTTGTTTTGAGAGAAACAAATATTCTGAAAACTGAGCATTGGATTTTGATACCTATTTATTTTTCTTTTGATAATAAGTATTTTGCAAGAGTATAAGAAGAAATAATTAGAGAATTCCGTAGAATAGAAATGATGTGTAGTACATATATTTTTATATTTTGTTTTTATGATATCGAATGAAATTTGGTTTATTTACAAAAAAGTAAAATTCAGATACTCTACAAAAGAAAATGAAATTGCAAATTTAAACAAGAAACCAAACCGACATATACAATGGCAATGTGAAACATGATTATTTCATAAAATGTTTTAGATAACGCCCGTTGATAGGGG
>WSFP011482295.1:0-15980 GCA_009831015.1 Picea engelmannii | reverse complement strand
GAAAGGATCACAAATTTGTTAGTCATGGTTGCCCACCATAACCCTATAGTATTTACTTTGAGTTATGTTTTATTGTTTATATCTAGATACTTAGTTAGAACGGTCATGAAAACATATGCAATCTCTTTTGGACCCTTATGTGGTTGTTTATTTTTTTGAATGATGTCGAGTCTTGGGTTGGTTTCCATTTTTTGGTATCCCAAGCACTTGAAGAATTTGGATGTGATATTTTTTAGCAATAGAAGGTAATACAAACTCTTACTTATAAAAAAAAGAAGTGAAGGATTGTATCAGATTACCTTGGGAAAAGAACAAGAACCCATTGATGATGACAAGTAGGCCAACTGAGTTAATAGGAATGAAAAAACACTTGGACTAATCGACATGTCCATCTCTCATGATTTAAGGTTTCAGCTTCAAGAAATTCAAGGCCCAGATAAATATTGAGAAAAGCTTGACGTTGTGTCTAGTAAACACAATATTATTTGAGCTCACTAGTTGAAAAATCAGTTAATGACTTTAATTCCAAATGGTTTTCCTTGCATTGAAGATTACTTATCTAAGTTCAAAACACATAGAATTTTGTGTATAGAGTGCCAACTAGATATGAAGGAAGATTGATGCATATATGTTATTCTCTCTAAGCTTGGTAGTGCATATTTTGTTTTTGTATCTACCTTTTATGCTACTAGAGAAGCTCTAGGGAGTGCTTATAAAGAACCCTCTCTTGAGTCCTTTTGTAATGCTCTAATTTGAGAACAAGATAAGATTGTGCAACTTGGACTGATTAGCACTACAGGTACATCCAACAAAGCCTTAGTGGCCTAGTAGAAAGATAAATCCAAGAATCTTAAGAAGCAACATCCTCGCCACAACAACAAGCAAAACAAGGGTCTCAAACCCTCTCTGCTAGCTTCTACTCCTAATGGTGACAAAGGACCAAAATCCCAAAATAAGAAGACTAACATACATTGAAACTTTTGTGGCAAAGATGGTCATGTGAGTCCAAATGTTGTAAGAAGATGGAAGGCTTGGAAGCAATGATGAAGAAGCACAACATCGGTATTGATTTTTCTTCTAACACTTCTTCTCATGGACATGCACTTTCTGCTTCTAGTTTCTCCTTCGATGCAACTTTTGCTTCTTCTTATGATGGGTGGCTTATTGATTTTGGAGCATATTGTCATATGAATAAGGATAATGCCATATTTTCTGCTCTTAATGAAAGTAACACCAATAAAATATTTGTTGATGATAATAGATTTCTTAGTGTTGTAGGGTCTCGAATAGTTTAAGTAGATACTGGTCATTTTAATGATGTATTATGTGTTCCAAGTATTCCCTATAACCTTCTATCATTGTATCAAATCACTCATTCGGGTGAAGGTAAAACCGTAGAGTTTTCACCTCACCAAGTTGCAATCAAGGATCTAAAAGATCCTAAGCATGTTCTTGCAACTGGAATTGTTGATGATATTACCAAGTTGTACAAGTTTGACAACTTTGGTTCATCATCTTTTCCATTAGTTTTTGTTCCTCATAGCAATGACTTGAGCAAACTTAGGCATGAGTGGTTTGGTCATCTAAACTATCTCTCATTGCAACAACTATGTAATCAACAAATGGTGATTGGTCTTCCTCTTGTTTCTTGCAGAGATGGTGTTTGTACTAGTTGTATTCTCTGCAAACATCATCGAGACAATTTTGACAAATGTGCCTCTTGGCACGCCTTGACCCCTTTGCAGCTTGTTCACAGTGACTTGTGGTCCACTTTCTTCTCCTTCTTTTTCTTGGTGCAAGTATTTCTTAACTTTCATTGATGACTTCTCTAGACGCACTTGGGTTTACTTCTTAAAATTTAAGACCGAAGTGTTTGACAAGTTTTTGGCCTATAAAGCCCTTGTAGAAAAATGATTTGGACATCAACTTCAAAGGTTAAGAACAAATAATGGAGGTGAATATGTGAACAACAATTTTACAAGTTACTACACTACATAGGGAATCTAAATGGAACACATTGTTCCATATACACCATGGAAAAATGGTGTTCCGAGAGAAAGAATCACACATTAAAAGAAATGGTAAATTGTATGATCCATTCTAAGGGATTAAGTCTTAATTATTGGGTGGAAGCCATTAACTATGCAAATTACATAGTAAATCGCACTCCCACAAAGGTTCTAAAAAATGTAACACCGAAAGAAGCATGGAACAAAATTAATCCAGATGTAAGCCACTTTTGTGTATTTGGCACTGTAGCATGGGCTCACATTCCTTACGAGAAAATGAAAGCTTTACAACCGAAAAGTGAGAAGTGTATTTTTGTTTGTTATTCTGAAGATGTCAAAGGTTACAAACTTCTTCAACCTAATTCTAATGAAATTATTATTAGAAGATATATTAAATTTGATGAAAATATCTTAGGTTGTGGGCCTAATTCTGTGTTTATGCCTTCTTCAGCCTGCAATCCATCTTCAACATTTGTGCCATCTTTTGTTCCTATTCTGGTTTCTTCTTCTTCAAATGATGACATTGAGAATGAAAATCCACCTACGCCTCCTCACCTTCCTCCATATGAGTCCATTGAACATGAACCTACACTGCCACCACAACTTCCATGATGGGTCCATTCAATGTGAGAAGCAATTGGTGATCCTTCAGATCAGCGTCGAACACATTCATAGTTCCAGTGAGCCTCTTCTCTTTTGGCTCAAGTTTCAAAGACTCGTGATCCAAATACATTTTAAGAAGCTTCAGGTCATCGAGATTGGGACACAACAATGAATAAAAAGTATCGCTCTTTAACGACAAACGATACTTGGGATCTTGTACCTCTTCTGAAAGGAAGAAAAATTGTCATATTTAAATGGGTGTATCGAACTAACTATGCATTAGATGGAAGTGTTGAAAGACACAAGGCCTAGTTAGTTGTCAAAGGATTCTCTCAAGTTCAAGGCATTGACTATAATGAAATATTTGCCCTTATAGCCAAAATTAATTCCATCCACCTTGTTCTAGCCCTTGCATCCTCGCATAAATGGGAGGTCCATCAGATGGATGCTAAATATGCCTTCTTGCATGGGGATTTGAAAGAATAAATATACATGGAACAACCTCTTGGCTATGTCCAAAATGACTCCAGCCTTGTTTGCCACCTTAAGAAATCTCTAAGAAAACTCCTCAAGCTTAGTATGCCAAAATGGACAACTTCCTTCTTGATACCAACTTTTCTAGATGTCATTTTGACCCTAATGTCTATACCAAGAAAGTAGGAAGCCATCTCATAATCCTTGTTCTTTATGTTGATGACCTTATCCTCGCTGGTAGTGACTCGAAACTTTTGACCCATGTGAAATCCAGTCTTAAAAAGAAATTTGAAATGATAGACTTAGGCTATTTGCACTATTTCCTTGGCCTCCAAGTATTGTAAACCAAATTTTTCTTTCCTAGTATAAGTATGTTTGTGTCCTTCTTCATTGCTTTCATATGGACGATTCTAAACCAACCCCATTCTCTATACCAATTTTGAGTCAAACTTGTTGCCACATGTACTTCTCTCGAAGTTGATGCCACTTTGTACCATCAATTAGTTGGTAGCCTCTTATATTTGACTCATACCAGTCCTAATATTTACTTTGTTATCAGTCTTGTTTCCTGATATATGCAAACACCACATGAAAACCATTGGAAAGTAGCTAAAAGGATACTTCAGTATGTCTAGGGTACAATTCAGTTTGAGATACATTACAACTCAGGGGGGACTCCTTTATTGGTTGGTTTCACTGATTCAGATTGGGCCAATGACACTGATGATTGAAAGTCTACTGTAGGTTATGTGTTCAACCTTGGTTCAGGACTTATCACTTGGGCCTGTAAGAAACAATAGGCTATTTCTTTTTCTTCAACAGAAGTAGAGTATCGAGCAGTGGTTAATTCAATTCAATATTCCTTGTGGCTTTGACATATCCTTTCAAAGTTTGGCTTCCAGCAATAGCATCTGACCACCCTTTGGTGTGACAATCCATCAAGCTCGCCAAAGATCTAGTTCAACATCAACGCAACAAACACATCGATCTACACATGCAATTAATTAGAAAGCTCATTCATGATCGAGTTATTGAAGTGCTATTTTTCTCTACAAAAGATCAAGTTGTAGACATTTTCACAAAATCTCTTACAAAAGCAAAGTTTCCCAAACTTCGATCTATGTTAGGATTTAAGGAAGTTGACACTAAGGTGGGATAGGCTCTAATGCCTCATTTCTTCTCCTATTGTGTCATCTTTTTAAATCCTTCAATCCTATCCCAAGTTGTTCTTATGGGGGGATGCTAGGATATTTAGACACTTAGGAGTTATTTAAGATCAATTTTGTCTAACATGTTGTTAGGTTAGAGTGTGTTTCTTTACTATGCATTTGTAGTTAGGAAATTCAACAGTCATGATATGTTCCCGACATAGAGTGATCCAATGACTCATATTCTCCTTGATCTCAACAACTGTATTGATCCATGGCTTAACACTCGATTGGTCCATGATCTCTATTTAAAGAGCATGGAGGGTCATTTGGCGATGATCAATTGTGAGAAACTCTGTTGTAAATCTCTTTGTAATATTTTCTTTTGCATTGATAAATTGCTCCAAGTGGCCATGTTGGTTGGGGCCTTGAATGTTTCCCGTAGGGGTTTTACCACGTAAAAACATTAGTGTATTGATCTTTGATCTGGTTGTGTGAGTGGTTACTGAAGGTGTTTGTCCTTTGTTGGAATACATGTGTTGTCAAACACTTCTTCTTTAGGTAGAAGTAACATGACATGTTCAATAGACATTTCATATCCTTTGTCTTCGTAGTGAGGTTCCCAACATTTAAGGAATATCCTTAAGAAATCTGCAAATGTGGTGATAGGTTTCTCACCAAGGTCTTTGAACCACTGGTTTTCCTTGTCTTCCAAAGTACATATAAATCTATGCATCCAAACATATTTGCAGATAATGTGAAATTCATTCATAACCTCGATGAAAGAGACAATGTGTGAAAGGAATGACTCATGATACCCATGAAACAAATCAAGAGCATCAAACAATTCTTTTGTAAAGCCTCCATGTGGAACTCTCACAATGTTTGAACAAGTAAGTGGAGCACACATCCAATCCCAAGCCTCTACCATTTCCATGTTTCAACTCTTCAAATCTTATCTTTTAGGGAATCAGAGTGGAGTCACCAAGGTGAATTCTCAAAGCTAACACAATGCTGCTTGCTTCACCCTACAAGCAACAAGTCTTAAAATCTTACAAGGGAAAAGGGCTTCTTCCCCTAAATGGAGTTGTTGGATGAGTAAACTGGATAAATATTTGAATCCTACTCATCAAAGTGTTTGAAGCAAAACTTCTAATACCCAGGGAATGGACTTTTTCATCAACAACGATGCCAAAACGTTACCACTCAAACTCTCGCATAGAAGGGAAATTCCTAACCTCAATGGGAGAGCCTAGAGGCAACTCTCAGGCAGGCCACCCACTGTCACCTTAGTGGCCTTGCTCTCACTTTAGACTATGGAGGGATACCCAAGGTCAATCAAGCTCAATGTTGTAGAAGGGTGAGTGTCTTCCCAGCTTGAAATTGACTATGAATTCTTGTAGCCAACAACCAAATTGGTTTTAATATGAGAGAAAGATTATGCATGCAAATTACTTCTTAGATTACTTACACAAGTTCCAAGTGAATTGTGAGTTAATCATGTACTTGGTATGAGAGTGCTAGAAACAACTTAAATGAGAGTAATATTAGATAACCAGATTTTGCTTATCACCAAATAATATATTCACCATGTATCTCCATCCAAGAATGCTTAAATGTAACAATAACTAGCCAATGTATCAATGATCCAAATTGAAATTAAGCGATTTTGACATCCACCAAATTATGTTCAGATTTGCAAGTTATTAGGAACATTTAGATATAACATTTGGATCCATTCATCAACAAAATTATGCTTGCAATGATCAATATACAAGAGTGCCTAGATTGAAATATGTCATCAATTAAACATAATCACTTTGTCCAATATATTATACTTGAAACCTACAAGAGATGATTTAAATGTTCAGCGTATGAAAAGTTGTCGATGTTATGTGTATCAAATCATGAAAAGAAAACTTATAACATGACACATTTGAGATTGAGTTATGTTAACTAGCACTTAGGTGCAATAATGATGAATTGTTTAAATATGTTTATGTTTTCTTGTTTGCAACAGATTTAGGACAACAAAGATCACTCAAAGTAAACAAACATTTGAGTTAATTCTTAAGCACAAGTTTGTATGCCAATAATTGCAAGTGAACGTCAGCTTCCAAGTAAGTTATTTGAGCACATTATGTGTTGATTTGATGATTAAGTATCACGCGCCTAAAACAAAGGTCGTATGCAAAAGTTACGACCCCGGGAAGTTGAGGTATCAACTTACCCATCGGGGCCCACATAACTTTTGGTGTTTCAATTCCTAGGGTTAGGTTTTTGGATGTCTAGGGTTTTGGCATTCATGAGTAATGTTAAAAAGGCCTCTGGAGCCTCATTGTAATCATTATGCTCAGACGGATGTGTGTAGCAGCCACACCTCTTCTCAGAGATAGGTACCACCATTCGAGCAAGTTGTTTTCAGTTCTGCAGTTTTACAGTTTCAACCTATTTTATTTATTCATTAGAAGTTATTGTTCACTGGATATCTGTTGTTGTTCTCTGTATCTCTATGTTATTATATTCAGTCTGTTATTCCTTTCGTTCCGCTCATATATCTAGATCAATAGTATCAGAGTGGTCTGCTCTTCATTTATTTTTCTTCGTACATGTCCCCGACAAGATCTGGGTACAAGAAGTTGGGTCTCGAACCAGTTGAGCCTTTGCAAGATCAGCGACGTCGAGACCAACAACAACCCATGGGGGACAATAAGAAAGATGATGGAGTAGGAGATCCTTTTAAAATGTTTCTCAAGGAATCCCTTGCACGACAAAGGAACAAAATGATGGACAACTTTGCACAAATCCTTCGGTGGTTGCCCACAAGAGACACATCTTCATCAAGCGACCATGCAACCCCCTCCAAGGTACAAGTAAATTTTAATATTCCATTATTTGAAGGACTAATAAATGCAGATGTTGTAGATAAATGGTTGAATCTGCTTGAAGGGTATTTTTTGGTCCACAATTGTTCGACAGAGAAAATATTACTTTTGCACTCCTCAAGGTCGTCCCCCATGTTAAGGATTGGTGGGATACTTACTCTGGGCAAAGGGCCATAGAGTAATCTGTAATATTTGTGGTCGCCCCCACATGGGATTCCTTCAGGGACGTCATTAAAGAACAATACTACCATGTTGGAAGCTACGAGGACCAGTACATAAGATGGACCACATTGCGTCGGGAAAGGGACTAGATAGTACTGAATTTCACCAATATTTTCCATACCCTGCGCACCAAATTGGGTATCAAAGACTCTAAACGAAACCTGGTGCTCAAATACCTCGGTTGTTTGCATAGATACATTCAAACAAAAATGGAGTTTTTAGACATTGCGTCATTAGGTGCGGCTTATAGATATGCTGTCAAGATCGAGCAAAAATTTAAGCAGAAGAGGTGAGAGTTTGGATCTACAAACTCTTCACAACCGAAGTAAGGCAAAGGCGGCCCCAACCCATAAAACAAGGGACAAAGCAAAGATGGCCGCTCTCAGGATAACCAGTCCAAGTCGCAACCCAAGAAGGGTAATGAGAAGTTGAAGAAGGACACGAGAAAATGGTATGAATACCATAAAATCCGTTGGCACAATGTCCGCCATCAAAAGTGGTCCACATACCTACAACAATTCCATCTCAACATCAAGTATAAAAAATGGAGCACAAATCGTGTCGCTGACTGCCTCAGTCACCCTCCCATTGCTGTACTCACCATAGTGCTCCATTCCTGTGGGCATGAGGCATCTGAGTGGCCCTAACTTTATCAGCGTGACCCTGACTGTGCCACCACCTATCAGTTCTTGGGTACATGAGCGAATGTCATTTATTTTCACATCCAGGATGGATTGTTATGCCATCTGGTCCACCTCTATGTTCCCACAAGCGAGCGTGCAAAGATGATTTGGGAAGTTCACTACAGTCGAATGGCAAGACATTTTGGTGTGGAGAAAACTGTGGTCATTGTACAGAAACATTTTTATTGGCCAAAACTTCGAAAAGACGTCAGGAAGTATATAAGATCTTGCACTTCCTGTGCCATTTCCAAGCCAATCATCAAGAAGCAAGGATTATACACCCCTCTTCATACTCTTGAGAGGCCTTGGGAATCCATCTCAATGGATTACATGTCCGACCTTCCGTCCACTAAGCACGACAGTGATTATGTATTTGTGGTGGTTGATCGGTTTTCGAAGATGGCCATTATCACATTTGTAGAAAGAGTGCCTTACAGGGCCCCATCGGAAGCTCTGCCCACTTCGTTATGGGCCTTACACTATCACCAAGGTTGTGGGTAGCAATTCTTTTGAGCTCAACACTCCACCCTTCCTTGGCTTGCTCACAGTGTTCAATGTGGACCTCCTTCGACCATATTTTCTACTATTATTGGACACCTCAGAGATCGCAGAACAATTTACACCCACAGAGCTCAACCCTGATTGCATAATACATGCATCCAGTGATCAGATAGTGGACACACAGGTCAAGGGCACTTGCCAATAACGGATCTAACTTTATTGGGTTGTCAAGGCAGGGCAACTCTTACACCAAGGAAAGTGGCTCACCCGGGGCCAAATTCAACAAAATTTTCCTCACTTGATGGGGACACTCAACGCAATAGAGACCATTGCTTCCTAAGGGGGGAGGACTGATCCATGTGGATATTGGTGGCCACCCACCTATTCCAACTGGCTCCTCTTGACAATTGTTAGTTCAACACGTTCTTTTGTAATTCTTTGTAATCATGGGTTCTACACTTCTAGGGATGTCTGAAGCCCTACACAACTTCTAGGTGGATATTGGTGGCCACCCACCTAATCCAACTGGCTTATTTTGGAAGTTTTCATGTCAATACATCTTTTTGTACTTTTAGGGCCGTTTTGGGGCCCTAAACAATGTTTTTTTGGCTTGCCACAATCAATATGCAGACAAAGTCAGAGTTTGATGGCATAATGTGTAGTTCTTGAAAAAACCTTTCCAACGAGCTATCACACGCCTAAAATGGACGTCGTATGCAAAAGTTACGACCCTGGGAAGTTGAGGTACTAACTTACCCATTGGGGCCCACATAACTTTTGGCGTTTCATATCTTAAGGTTAGGTTTTTGGATGTCTAGGGTTTTGGCATTCATGGGTAATGTTAAAAAGGCCTCTGGAGCCTCATTGTAATCATTCTACTCAGACGGATGCGCGTAGCAGCCACATCTCTTCTCAGAGATAGCTACCACCATTCGAGCAAGTTGTTTTCAGTTTTGCAGTTTTACAATTTCAACCTATTTTATTTATTCAATAGAAGTTATTGTTCACTAGATATTCGTTGTTGCTCTCTGTATCTCTATGTTATTGTATTCAATCTTTTATTCCTTTTGTTCGGCTCATAAATCCAGATCAATATGTTTGAAGCATGAATCAAGTGAATTATTCCAAGATAGACACTCACATCAACAAATTCTAGCATGTTAAAAGGGAAATAAGTGAGACACTGAGATCTCAGAGAATCATTCTTAAACACACCATGTATCATTTACTCCTTAGGAGTGCTATGCCATGAATCAAATGTAATGTTTCAAAATAAACCCTCATGGAATGTTCCAAACTAGAAAATATACAAATTAAGTGACACGTTAAGGCCTAGATTGCAAATTGTTGCAAGGTATATTCCATTGATTTAGTGTGTTTTGGGACTTAGATAATTTACTCCATGCCATGTTGGAAGAGTATTGTAACGTATAGCTAGCTTTACCTTGCCTTCTTTGATCATTTGTATTTATGATTTAAAGCATTAAAGTTGGACATCTAAGGATTGTAGGTGTCTGCTTTATGAATGGCATAGAGTTCATCTTGTAGTACTTGTATGTGGATTCTTAAAGGACCAATCCCCCCTAAGGTGTTTGATATTTTCAAAGGGTTTTATTTGATTCTCGTAGAGCAATCCTCCTTGGTGCATACAACTTCAACATATGAGCTAAAGAATAACACCTTGAAGTTATACAAGTGACTCCATAGCCCAACCAAGGTAGGCACTGGTCTATTTTTAGACTTCTTCAACCACAAAAAGTTAATAATCTCCCTTTACAATATTTTTTAATGGCAATCTAGGGTTTCAAGGGTTTTATTCACTATATCTAGATTCTGAGTATGTAAGTTTACACAGTTAGTCATAATGTTAGAGAATCTTCTGGAAAAAAACTGTGTATAAGGTTTTGAAACGTCCAACGTTTTGAGTGGACACTCCACCCATCATCAAGGACACAAGAAGATCGTAAGTTGGAAGAGAGTGTTGAGGTTCATATTGATAGAATACGAGTGGTAGGTGATCGACCATCGATTATCCTCACCCTCTCATTCAATGGTCACCTACCACTCTTATTTTATAAATATGAACCTCAACACTCTCTTCCAATATACAAGCTTCTTATGTCCTTGATGATGGGTGGAGTGTCCACTCGAAACGTTAGACGCTTCGAAACCTTATACACAATTTTTATTCAAAAGATTCTCTAGCATTATATCTAGATTGCTCTTATTACAAGTTCAATTGGCTACTAACCTTGCACACATTGTTGGGGTGAACTTGTTTAATTTGCAAGTCATCTTGTTTTCATGGATCAAACCCTATATAGATTTCCTAACATTCTCTTGGGTTTAAGGTTTGATTCATTGCTCGGACAATTGACTTAGATCTAGTGATTGGGGTAAACTCTAGAATCTCTAGGGCACAAGGTCGGTCCACAATAGGGCTTGAAGCCATTACAATAATATACTCATTAAGAGCTCAACATGTCACTTGCGGGAATTGAACTTGGGTGGGGAGGATAACAATCATACGTCCCAACCACCCAAGCTAAACCCAATTGACAAGAAATATCTATCTATCTTTGGTTTTTAACTTTGTCGACATTGTATATTTTTTATTTCTTTAATATTTTATTATTTTTTTGAAGTGTCACGTTTCAGCTTAAAGTTGAGCATGGATGGAATGACACATATCCCACATATTGGTCTATAGAAAACACCTCTTGACACAATGACATTGTCATTATTTCACAACACAAATCACATCACAATCTTGGATGGAAAATTGAACTTTAATGGAAGAATTATTAGTGCCCCTTCTTCAAATATAATGCACAATCTACAATAATCATCCATAAAATTAAAGACTATTATTATTATTGTTTTTACAAACTTCTTTTTTATTTTGATGTGGTAAGTTTACTCTTTGTTTAACAACTATGACAATTCTACTATTTTTGACAAAACATACCATAATTTTAAAAAGTACTCTCTATCATTCTTCAAACCATTTAATGACATATTCCTTTAATATTAAAGTGTAAAATTTAAAATAATTATCTATATAAAATTAAAGTCATTATTATACCTGCCTATAGGCATGGTATATAGCTTTGAGTTAGGCTTGACTTTCTATTAGTTCATGGTTGACCAAAAAATATACACCTCTTTATCTAAAGTTTTAAAAAATAATGATATATTTTAAATTTCAAATCTCATTTATTTGAGATCTTATTGGTCAAAGACTTTGAAGTCTTATCGTTGCCTTCACTCCCCCCAATGTTATTGTAATAAATATTTGTGTCATCTAGTCATTTCATGCATGCTCCTTCTCTCCCTATCTCCTTAAACAATTCTTTCATTATTATATTCGACAGGTATATGCTACCTAATAGCCTTGTTATGATTATAAGAATATCACCACCCCTTCTTCAAACCATTTAATGACCTATTCTTTTAATATTAAAATGTAAAATTTATAATTTTATCTATAAAATTAAATTCATTATTATTATTAATGATTTTTTTTTAAGAAATTTCAATATGAAAAATTCACACTTCATTATGAGATATTAAAATGGATAATATTTATAATAAACATTTTCATGATGTAAACTTACATTTCAATGTGGAAAATTCACACTTTTTTATTATGAGATATTACAATGAGTAATATTTATAATAATTATTTTTAGGAAATAAACTTATATTTAATTTCAACCACAAATACATGCACAAACAACACATAAAAAAGAGGAGGACACATGTCGATGCTTAACAACGTTGCTTTTCAGGGAGAAGTATCATTTCTACCAAAATAAATCTTTTTACAAAGAATTATCTATTCTATTAAAGTAAACTTACATTTAACCTAAATCACAAACACATAAATAAACTTAAACCATACATGAGAGAAAGACAAGACATAAGAGAGACAAATATATGGATGAAAATACTTGAATGACCCGGCTCTTACCTACGAGGCAAATCCTATGTGACAAAAGTTAGGATCATTATTGAATTGAGTAGAATTCATATTTCGATTCAATTTATGAAATCTTATAATTCAATTGAATAGGAATTTATTATTAAATACAAAAGGGATTTACATTTCTACGTTAGGTTTAGATGTGTTTCGGATGCCATCAAAATTTATAGTTGCGACCATCAAAACTTCATGGATGGGCTATTGGTTTTACTACCTTATCTGCGAGCGTGACTTTGCCACCACTAAGACGACATGTACAGACCATAAACATTAGAGGCAAAAGGCAGCAAAGTTTTAATCGTGGAATGGTGGCATACTCTGAAAAGCCCTAGTAGGTGGTGAAGAGGCATGGAGAAGTCATTGCTGCTTTACCATGGGACTAGCAGTGTGGGCACGGGCATTGGAAGAGCGGCATTAGCCAAAGCTAGAAGAGGAAATGTATTATTAGCTGCTACAGCAATTCATACGCTATCGTCGCAGGTATTGTACACTCATCCTCTCCTTTCTGTCTCACCGTTTTGAGTGATATAAACGGCACTGGTGGCGGTAGCAATAAATAAAGGTTATATTACTGAAAAACAAAAATAGTCCAATACCCACTGCAGCAGAGGATGCAAGTTCAAACTGAAGGGAAGAAATTTTAACGTTTACGGAGCTCATTGGAGGCACCCATATCAGATGGGGCAACCATGGACTTTTTTTAATCCCATGGAAATCCTAGGAGGGAAATCCAAGAATGCTTTTCTCCACATTTGTGCATGGCATCGATAGTGGTGTACACTAATGCGTTTTAATGAGGGGATTTGAACCGAATCCTCAATTATATTGGTGGCAATTGGTTGAGTTAACCTCTTGGGCCAACAACCATGGATTTATAGAAGGGGGGCATTTTTATTGTAAACATAGGCACATCAGAGTTTTTATTAGGAAGATTTTGGAATTTACGCAAATTCAATCATGTCTTTAGGTTTCAATTGATGAAACTTGACAAACTGTTGGAAATTGGACTCGATGTAGCAGATGAACTGGATGCAATGCTTTAGACGTCGATAACAAAGGATATTCCAGTGATGGGTGAAATTTGATGAACAGTAGATGGCATCTCAAATCATTATTCTATAGGAAAACTCTAAAGAGATATGATAAGATAATGTTATTAATATCCAACAAATGACCACAACAAGTACATCAATTGGACTAAAAAAGTACATCTAATGTAGATACATAGTGAGAGTGTGAAAGTAGCTATTACAATGATGCTATCAAAAATAAAGATCTGACTAGCTAGCTACAGGAAAAGGTACAAGATAAATGGTAAGATTATGTGATTAATCTTCACTAGAGTCCATGTGCCGACTTATTGTATTGGGTCTTTGTGAGCCTACACTTGGGTAACTAACCCATTAATTATATTGTATTTTATTTGGCTATTTTTGGCCAAGGCAAACCTTGTCAACCTCTTGGGACTAGCACCCCAACCCCAAGGCTGTGTATAAATAACCCTACACTCCGCTCATTTGTAGCATCTCAATTCAAGTGAATTCCTTCTGCTTGTGGATGATTGTTCTTTGTCATCAATTGATCCTTTTCTCTTGGGCACATCTATGCTCTTGTTCTAGGTTGGCACAACTATTACTATTGATATGGGGCTGATATATTATTGCTGTTGCTAAGTCTGGTATTGCTGAATTAGGGCTCTTTTGATTTGTTCATAATAGATCTTATATCTCTTGTGATCTCAAAATGGTTTCAGATCTGGTGTGAATATATCTCACCTTCAGTTTTTTCTAGGGTTTACATCCTCTTTCATACTGTTATCGCACAATTTGTACTTTAATCCAAAGGAAAGGTTAATGGAAGGCAAATTGGCGTAATGGGAGGTTATCCTATCACTGTCACCTCAATAGGATGCCTCTTTCTATTTAGGGTTGATGGCCCAGGGGAGACGTCCCCTGTGACCTGGGGGTTTGAGAAGGCAAGGGTGAGAATGTCTATGAAAATGTCCCCTCTCACAAGTCACACTGATCAGAAAGTCCCAGGGTTTTAACCAATGAAGTAATAAAGAATTAAGATGTACCTGCCCAGAACAAAGCAACAAGAAAATATATTTTTTGCAAGTACAACTTGCTGTTAGTACTTCAGAAAACCATGGACTTTATCAATAAAAACAATAGTTGATATATGGTGAAGCAAACAGAAATTTATAGCAGCAATGTTTTTAAGATAGTAGCTTCACAATAAATACCTTAGAATGGCTTCAAAATGACCAAGAATAATTATCAACAACAACAAAGTACTAGCATTTGTCAGAAGCTCATAAGGCAGTGTATTAGTCAACTTTTTCAATTGTTTTTAAGTGCTTTTAGTGCTGCAATATATGGCTGTAGCTTACTTTAGTAACAACAACAGATAGGTTAGTAGATTAGACTATTCTAAGGTTAGGAGCAGTTAGTAGAGAGCTCAAGGTAAAGGTTTTGATAGTAGTTTTGTCAATCACTCAATAGCAAGGCTTAGATCAGTGCTTTTAGGGTAAATGGAGTCTTTTAGGCAGCGGCAAATCTTGAAGGAATAAATGATAATGAGAGAACTAGAGACAAGAGGGGTCAATAATTTAAGTGTTGGTAGCCCAAGGCTTCAATCACCAAACCCTAAGGGGAAAATGGCTACTAGGAAGTAGGTAACCCTAGGCCCTACTAGTTTTCCTCCTTCTTTAGTTCAAAGATGAAGTAGATGACGACTTAGATGAAGCAAAATGTGCTAGGGTGCTGCAATGGCAAGGCCCTTAGCAAAAGCTTCAAGAAAATTGGTTTTCTAGCATAATTTAGTAGGTGAAAGTTATTAAGGCAAGGACAATAACATGTGCTTTAGCCTCCTAGGGTTTTAAGCTAGCAATTTCATAATCTTAGTATAAATGCAAGATAAATATAACTATAGCCATTCAATGAAGAAGAATTGCAGAAAATTTACTTACATTCACCAAAAATCATCTAGCAAATAGCCTAGTTGAACACTTCCACCAAGAAAAATGCCAAAATAGTCCAAAATAAGTCTCCTTCAAGAAGGGTGCAAATTTCAGACCTCACACTTGTGTAATTGAAAGATGATGAAAAATACAAGGGAAAATCCCTTATTTATACTGTTACAATGACCAGAATTAGGTCAAAAAAGGTCGATATGGCCAGTTTACATGTAATATCCAATTTTTACATTAAATGACAAATTAAAACCCTAAATCAAACGGAAAAGGTGACGTCATGCCCTTTTAGGGTGATGTTAGGCCTTTTTAGTGCAACGTTGGCCTCCAGGAGCAAAACATTAGGCCTCCCAAGGCCTCTGGATCAAGCCACACGTGCCACTTGGCACACAACTGCCTCCAAAGTGTCCATCAAACGTTGGGTGATGTCAAGGGTCACAGAGTTGATGTCATGGGCCTTCCAAGGCCTACATCATAGTGGGAGGGCAAGACCCCC
>ML880986.1:0-15981 GCA_009831015.1 Picea engelmannii | reverse complement strand
CCTGGTTTCTCTAGCACCAACTAGAAGGAAGCACCAACTCCCTGTGTTCAAGCACCCACTTGAACCTTTGAGGACACCAGTCCTCCCTAGCTCCTCCCAACCACCCTGAAATATAAATCTTTGCTACTGAAACTTATTACAGTAATATGATGTTCAACAATGGCTTACCAGACTCATCACTGTTTTGTTGCATTTCGTTGCTCTGTCTGCCTCATTGCCTTTCTGCACACATCACTTGCGCTGTCTGTTCTTCCGTTTTTTATGCTCTGTGCGCCATGTCCATTCACTACACAATTCCTCTTCTGTGTTATTCAGCTACTGCACTCTCCTCCTTCTTCACACATGAATCGCCTTCACCAACAACAACCACAGCAAACTCCAATAGCAACAACAACCCCATCTCTTCTCTGTACCGTGTATTTATAGCTTCTGTGCACCTTGTGCATGCAATATTCGCAATGCCTCTGCATGCTGACTCCGCACAGTTATCCTCCACCTCTCGAGTGCTCTATCTGATCATCATCATGACTCTTTAGCTTCTCTGGTGGTTCGCACCGCGTGTCCAGCATCACTGTATGTTATACTGAGATTCCTCAGCCTCTCTGGCAGTTTGAGACTCTTCGTCTTCTTTGTGACAGTCGAACTCACCTTCTTTGTTTCAGTTACAGGACTCAATGCTCATCAGTTGTCAATCACCTCCATGAACATCTTCATTCCTCTCAGAGACTCTTCACCTCCTCTGTAAGTCATCTCGAAGTGTCTTCGCATCCTTTGGTAGAAACCATCAATGGTTTCTAGCAGTTTCACTGTGTCGTGCAACAGTAGCCCTCAGATCTTCTTCAGGTTAATCTATGTCGTTGGATGAGCTTTATTAATCTTGCCTTTAAATCGGGTTTCGACATTTCGGCATTCATGTTGCATTGAGTTCTTTACCTCTCTATGTCGCGATTCGCGAAACTCCGATATGGAGTTTGATCAACGATCTAGATCTGATCTCTATTCAACGACTACGATTAAATCGCGATTTCGCATATCGCGATATCGGGATTCCTGATGTCAATAATCTTTGACATGTCCAACTCTCGATCCTCGATGCCTCTCCATTGACTGGAATCAACGGTCCAGATCAAAGCTTGATCTGACGGCTCAGATTACATCGTGATTTCGCATATCGCGAAATCGGGATTCCTGTGGTGAATGTTCTTTGACAACTTCAATACTCGATTCTCGAAACTCCAACATGGAATGGAATCAACGGTCCAGATTTGATCTTGACTCAACGGCTGCGATTTAAGTCGCAATTTTGCATATCGCAAAATCGGGATTCCTGTTGCATTGTTTCTTTGACATTTCCAACACGCGATCCTCGAAACTCCAAAGTGGTGTCCATCTGTCGACGTCACACGTGGATTGACACGTGTTGAATACTGCCACATGTCACTCTGATTCATGACTTACATGTGCCTGAAATGTTGAATCAGTCTGACACTTGTCATTACCTGGTTGTGCCACGTGTTCCTAGCTGACGTGGTCTGTTGACATGAGTCGGGTCGACGGTCTAGATCACATCTTGATCTGACGGTTCAGATTTAGTCGGGATTTCACACATCGCGATTTCGAGATTCTTGATGTCAATATTCTTTGACATCTCCAACTCGCGATCCTCGAAACTTCGTCATGGTGTAAGTCTGCTGACGCCACATGTGTTAAATAACTGCCATGTGTCACCCTGATTCGTGACTCACATGTGCTTGGCATGTTGAATTGGTCTGACACTTGTCATTACCTGGTTGTGCCACGTGTTCCTAGCTGACGTGGTCTGCTGACGTGAATCGGGTCGACAGTCTAGATCACATCTTGATTTGACAATTCAAATTCAGTCGGGATTTCACACATCGCGATTTCGGGATTCTTGATGTCAATATTCTTTGACATCTCCAACTCTCGATCCCCAAAACTCCGACAGGGAGTCGGATCAACAGTCCACATAACCCCCTGAGATGGACGGTCCTCCTGCTTTCGAGATTTGTGAGCCCTCTACTCCTTGCACTTTTAAAGATCGTGTAGGTTTTCCTCGATCCAACAGTGGTCGGATCCTACACTCAGATCTAACGCCTGAGATCTATCCTCCAGATCTGCGCGCTCCTTTTGTCTTCATTCAAATCTGACGGCCATCAGGAATTCAGGATGAGATCTAGCGATCACTGGCGCTTCTCCTCCGGAGCGTACTTTGTCCTTGTTTTGCCTTCGCTGCATACTCTGATCTTGCCATCAATGACAAGCTTACTTTGCCTGATAATAACCTGCCAACAATCCTCTGCACTATCTCTTCTGAACTTATCAGGCTTGCTCTGCAGCGTCTTCCTAAAATACTTCTGGTGCCTGTCTGTTACATTCTTCCTATACTCATGCCATCTTCATTGTTGTACTTGCCATCAATGACAAGCATGCGCTACCTGTTAAACATTTGCCAACATGCTCCTACCTTAAAGTCTACTCTTCCAGATGGGACATCCCATCTACCTTCTTCCCCTAACAATTTACCCAGTCTCCATCTCCCCCATTTCGACATTCTACCTGGTCTCTCATATACACGACGTAAAAAATCAAAGGTTATTCTGTCTACCATAAAATATTTTGTTCGTGAGGTAAAGGCTACTACTAACACCAAATTATCATACACCTTCAGGAAACCCAGTACTTCTCGGAGGCTGTGGAAACCTGTTAAGACTCACCGTAAACTGGTGATGGGATCAAATGTTGCGTTAGAATAGGCGGCTCGCCTCGCCCTCTGCGGACTTGTTGGAAGGATCTCTTACCATTATCTTTGCAAGGTTCCTATATAGGAGTGGGTTCAAACTCACTGGTATACCCTCCTGGGTTATACGCCGAAAGTCTTCTTCTTACCAGAGGCTAGCTTAGCTTCATTTGCAAGTCCCCGGAAGACCAGAACAAGCTCTTAGAACAGAGGTGGATAATGGGAGGTAATAGCCTTATGATAAAGAAGTGGAGGGTTTCTTTCAACCCAGCCAACGATTATTTCCAACAATGCCATTTATGGGTGCTCCTTCCAGGCCTCCCTATACACCTATGGTATGAACTTGCGCTCAGGGCTATAGGCAACACTCTGGGTACATTTAACACTGTGGATTTAGACAATTTAAATTCAGTAAACAAAAAGGTGGCTCATGTACTAGTTGATATGGATATTCACCTTGGTTTACCAGAAGTTCTGGAGATAGAATGGCGGGGAAGGAAAACATCCCAACGACTTGACTATCTCAGCATTCCATTTTGGTGCATCCTCTGTCACAAAAACAGTCACCTTCGATAGGACTGCAACTGTTGGAGCTCTCCCAAAGAACCAGAAGACGTAGAACAACAATATTATTCATATATCTCTTCACCATAAACAAATCACAATGTAACAAGAGCTTTCCAATTCCCCTGGGAGCCTTCCAGCCCTCCTACTCCTCTGGTTACAACTATGGGTAAGCTACACTCTCATTGTCCCATGTTTTATTCTACATTAAAGTTTTTAGAAAATGAGGTTTTGGATGCCTCAAACTGGTTGAAGAAGAACACTACCTTGGAGGGGGTGCCTCCTATTGCAAGGTCAGATGATTTGGTCACCTTTTAAGTGGAGACAAAAAAAGCCAAGAGTTCATCCCTCTCAGTTCCCGAAGCTCTAGTTCCCCCTAGGGTTCTGTTACCCATAGTTATTTCTTCTTCACCTCTCGCTACTTCCCCGACACATGAGACCTCACAACCGACTTCTCCCCCCTCCTTTCCACCCGCTACCCACACAAATTCATCACCTACCCTTCCCGGTTATCATGAATTAGTGCAATCAGACTCATCCCTAATTGAGGTCCTTGACTCCCTATTACCTTACCTGTAGGACCACTCATCCATTATCCCTCTACCTGCATACTTGGGAAAATATGTGCTTAAAAAATTACATATAGATGGTATAGCCATCTCCTCCCGTCCGATGGGTTCAGACACATGAAAAGAATATGCTTGGTCTTGTGGCTTGGGGGTTGAATACTCACCATTAAAATCCTGAAATGACAGGAAGAAGGCAATTCCTACATCTTCCCAGTTACCTAATTTTGTTTCTCCTTCCAAGGAAAATGGGGCACTTAGAGAAGTGAAGGCCCTGACAAGGGCTAGATAATCATCTTACTTTCCCTCAATCTTCGCGGGGTGGGAGGCTCCCTCAAAATGACCTATGTGAGACGAATAATGGACACGACCCATACAATCATCATTTTAATACAAGAAACTTTGGTCCCTGAACAAAAGGCTAGATCATTCATGTGTGGCCTCCGACCATCATGGGTTACATGTGCGGTAAACTCTGTTGGGACTTAGGGTGGACTCATGGTTGCTTGGGATCCTAAAAAAATTGTTCTGGTACCTTATCTTTTTGTTGGTGGCATATTATGTATAGGTCAAGACATTGCAAATAAGAGGAGGATGTTAATTCTAAAGACACATGGCCCGTGCGTGGAGAGGAGGATCTTATGGTACGCGGTAGAGGAAAGCGACATTCTATCACACAAAAATCTAATCATAGTTGGTGACTTGAATTTCATAGTTTCTTCTAGTGAAATATGGGGAGGATCAGCACAGGTCGGGCCACTATCTAATTATTTTAAGGCTCTTTTCCAAAACAACCATATGGTCAATGTTCAACTGGACACTATCGTCCCTACTTGGAGAAATTGCCGCCAAGGAACTAGCGCTATAGCAAAGCGCTTGGACAGATTCTATGTATCGAAGGAGCTTCTTTCAGAGGTTGGTATTCATCGCTCATGGTTGGAATATCCCTTCATTTTCGATCACGCCCCTATTCTATTACAGTTAGAGATCGGGCCTAAATATATACCATACCCCTTCAAACTAAATCCATAGTGGCTATCAGATTTACACTATATTTCCCTTCTACAAAAGATTTGGTTAGATCCACAATATCTTACTGAAGGAGGCCAATAATGCAGAATATCCTGGAAACTTAAGGATTTAAAAAATAGTACCAGTGGATCCTTATGGTTCAGTGTTATTTATTTGGAGTTGTAAAAATCGCCCGCGTCTGGTCCGTCCCAGCGCGCCCTTGAGGCCCTGCGATCTTAGGTTTGGCTCACACCGATCCTTGCTATGGAAGGTCCTGGGGATCCAGATCCACCCCCGGAGGTCTTAGCGTTCAGGACTATGATTGCAGCTGGCCCGAAGCGTCCGCCCTCTGCAAGCCAGCAGAAGTTCGTTAAGAAAATGGCCTCAATCCCCTCTGTGGCCTTGCCGGAAGCAGAGACTTGCAAAGACGCATTGAACCTGGCCGAGAAAGGACTCATTGGATAGTTTACAGGCCTCTGTCCATCCCCCAAATCGGTGGAGGATTGGACTCAAAGGAATTGGAAGCCTCTGATCAAAGAAGGGGTCAAAAGTTATTTTGTAGGGAAGGGTTTTTTCGTGTTTGTCTTTGAATGCCCGGAAGACAGAGGATTAATCTTCAGAAATGGACCATATTTTATGGGTCCTTAGGGACTTTATTTAAATAAGTGGTCGCCAGACTTCGACCCCACCCAAGATATCCCTTCAGCTATTCCTGTTTGGGTCAGGCTCCCACACCTTCCCCTCCACTGTTGGAACCAACAATCTCTTCAGATAATCGGCAATGCTCTGGGGAAATACATAGATCAAGCTGCAAGAAAGGACCAATATTCCTGCGCCCGTATTTGCGTCGAAGTGGATTTAGAAGAAGGGCTCCCTGAAGAAATCAACCTCACTGTAGCAGGGTGGACGCACATCCAGGAGTTGGACTATGAACAGATTCCATTCGAATGCATGCATTGCCACGGTTACGAACATTTCGCAAAGCACTGCAAAAATAAGGACGTGGAGCAAGCAGATAACCAAAATGGGGATCAATGGACATTAGTCCAGAGATATGCAAACACTTCAAAAGGTGCAGGCAAAGGCTACAATAATGGGGGCCCAAGCAGAATCAGAAAGGGGCAAGACAAGGAAGTTGTGTCAAAAGGGACAGAAAGTGAGCAGAATATACAAGCTAAGACAGCCCAGGGGAACGAGGAGCAGGCAGAAATCCCTTCTTCAAATGAAGAGGGAGGGAATGCAAATCAGAGTGAAGCCAACCAAGGCAGCCCCACCAATCCTTCATATGCAGAAATGGCAAGGAAAAAACCGGTGGAAAGCTCAGAATCTTCAGAAGATGAAACCTTTGAGCGTCCATTGAAAAAGGCATGAAGGAAATCTCGTAAAGAAAAGAGGGAGGAGGAGGCAGAAAAATACAAAACCCAAGGAAGCCAGCCCACATTAGAAATGTCTATCGGGAGAAATATCAGAGCAAGACCTTCCAAAGGAGGTCCCAATCCCCCCCCCCCAGGTAAGTAATGAAGTTAGTCTCTTGGAACTGTAGAGGTCTGGGAAATCCCTCCAAAATAGAAGCAGTTAAGGACTTACTGAAAGCATCCCCCTCAGACATTCTCATGCTCCAAGAGACCAAAATAGAGGGGCAAGCCCTCTTAGAGATTAGCAGGATAAAGTGGAATAAAAGTTCTGGAAAAGAAGTCAGCGCAAGGGGAACATCTGGAGGCCTTGCAACCTTGTGGACCGAAGACTTGTTTCTCCTGAACAAGTACTATGAAACTCAGCATTGGATATACACGGAACTGCATCATAAGGCAAGTAAGTTTTCCATCTCTCTCTGCAATCTTTATGTCCCTGTTTCTTATGCTGAAAAATGAGAATGTTGGAACTCTCTCTCGATTTTTCTAGAGGAGGCCTCTCCCAATAATGTAATCATAGCTGGGGACCTGAACATAGTAATAAAAGCGAAAGAAAAGAGGGGAGGAACCAGGCTAAGAGACCCCATGCTGTCCAAGGTAGAGGAGATCACTCAGACATGGGATCTTCTAGACTTCAACCCCATCCAAGGCTTGTATACTTGGACTAACAATAGGACGGGCCTGGATCATATTTCTGCCCGCTTAGATCGATTTTTGGTGCAAAGCGCAATTTTGATGAACAACAAGATCATCACTACAAAAATTCTGCCCAAACTCACTTCAGATCACAAGCCAATTCAACTACTTCTGGAAGAAGAAGAAGAACTGGGCCCTATTCCATTTTGTTTCAGCCCCCTGTGGATTGAGAGAGAAGGATTTTTAGAGACAGTTAAGACAGCTTGGGCCAATCCCTTCACTGGATCCACAAGTTATGTTTGGGAGCAAAAGTTGAGAGCCACCAAAAAAGCATTAAAAGACTGGGTAAAGAAACCAGTCCAGACTCCCACCAATTGCAGAAAAGAGAAAGTCCAATCACTACAGAATCTTCAAGTGGAAATGGAAGGCAAAGACATCACAACAGAGGTCCTGCAAGAAGAAATTAAGGCTCAACGAGCTACTTTCCAATCTTTTCGAAGTGAAGAAGACTACTAGAGACTCAAATCCAGAAGTCTCTGGCTAAAGGCAGGGGACATAAACACTTCTTACTTCCATCGGCAATACAGAGCAAGATTATCCAGGAACCATATAGTAGAAATTAAAACTGACGATGGTCAAGTTTGTAAAGGTTTCAAGCAAGTAAAAGCCACCGCAGAGATGCATTTCAGAAACCTGTATTCTGAAAATACCCACAGTAATGAGGAGGATGTTGCTGATATCCTCTCTAACATTCCTTCCCTAGTCAGATCAGAAGACAATGAACTTCTCTGCAGATTAGCCTCCGAGGAAGAAATAATCAAAGTAATCTGGTCTATGGAGGCAGATAAGGCCCCTGGGCCTGATGGATTTACAATCCACTTCTACAAATGCTGTTGGCATGTGATAAAGAAGGATCTTCAGAAGATGATTAACGGATTCCTGAAAAAAGCCAAGGTAGGAGGAGGAACCAACTCCACGTACCTTGCACTAATACCCAAAGAAACCAATCCCAAAAATTATGCAAGATTTAGGCCCATATCTCTGTGTAACGCAAAAATTCTGGCAAACCGGATCAAGCCACTTCTAAAAAATCTGATCTCCAGCCCCCAAGGAGGCTTTGTGGAAGGAAGACACATTCTGGACAACGTAATTCAAGTCCAGGAGATAATTCACTCAAGCACTCAGAGGAAAGAGAAAGGCATGCTTATAAAACTGGATATGGCAAATGCGTTTGACAAAGTCAACCGCTCCTTTCTAGGCAAGGTCCTTCTCGCCTTCGGTTTCTCTCCACACTTCGTCCAGCTAATCAGAGCTTGCATTAACAATCCGTGGATTGCTCCTTTATTCAACGGTCGTCCCACTACCTTCTTTCAATCTCAGAGAGGCATCAGGCAGGGATGCCCTCTCTCCCCATTCCTGTATATACTGTTGGTGGACACCCTGAGTCGTAAACTCATTGCAGAAAGACAAAACGGTAATATCCCGGGCCTCAGAGCATCAAACGGTGTGGAAGCCATGAATCACGCGTTGTTCGCTGATGACTCTTTGCTTCTCGGTGGCACCTCCATTAGAATCGCGAAATCCTTCGATTCAGTCATCAAATCCTATTTCCGATGCACGGGTGCGTTAATAAACGAAGGGAAAAGTGAAGTTTACTGTTGGAATATGGAATAGCCTGAACTTACAAGCATAACCTCCATTCTTGGGTTCAAAGTCCACGCGAATTGGGAGAGTTTCAAGTACCTGGGGCTGCCCATTATCTCTGGAATTAATAAAAGATCTCAATGGAATGATATCATCACAAAAATCAAAACAAAAATTGCAGCATGGGGAGGCCAGTGGCTGAACAAAGGAGGTAAACTCACCTTAATCAACTCGGTGTTGTCTGCGCTTCCAATCTATCAGGCTACTTTTCTTCTTGCGCCCAGATCAGTGACGGAGCAGATCGCGAAGATTATCTGAGATTTTTTGTGGCAGGGAGGTAAGGGCAATGAAAATAAAATGCACCTGGTAAACTGGGAAACTGTAAAAAAATCTAAGGCAGATGGAGGGCTGCAAATAAGGGATCCCGCTCTGGTCAATTTAACGTTTGGAGGTAAGATTCTTTGGACACTGGTTAGTGAGCCTGAGCACCCATTCAATCTCACCTTGAGTTCAAAATATGGTGTCAACAAAACTCTAAGTAACCTGCAAAAAGATAGTCCAGCAAATTGCACACGGATCTGGAAATTGTGTTGTAAAAGCAGTTGTTTTTTCAAAAATTCAGCCTATAAAATTCCTGGAAATGGCAAGAGCACGTCCCTATGGCAGGACAGCATAATGGGGAAAGCACCTCTGGCAGAGAATGAAGACATTGCAGAACTCAGAAATTGGCTGGAAAGAGAAGGAATAAATAATTTATATGACCTTTCGAAATGGGATCAGCGAGGTGATTGGACAGGTTGGGACTTCCACGGAATCCCGGCTCGTTTAGCTCTGCAACAATCCGAGCTTGAAGATATGTTGGAGGATGCTGCCCCCGTCCATAGGTATATGAAAGAAAGATGGGGTTGGGGCAAAACAGGGGTTTATACCACAGCAGAAGGTCATAGTATATTGCAGGCTTCAAAAATCAGCAGTCAAACACCGGCTTTTTGGAAAGATGTTTGGGAGCCTTTAGCCATTCCAAAGGTGAACTTCTTCTTCTAGACCCTAGTGCATAATAAAATTCTTACGGGAGACAATCTGGAAAAGAGGAATATAGCGGGACCTCACAGGTGTGCGTTATGCAACAACAATGCTGAAACAACCCATCATCTTTTCATTGAATGCGAGTATGCCAAAGAGGTTTGGGATCTCATGCTACAGGACTTTCAGATATCAATCCCTCCTCTGAATTCGGTTGTGGATATATTTGCTTCCTGGATGCGGACCTATCCCCACAAAATTCCTCCCAAGTCTTTTTGGCGGAAAATCTGGATAGTCATTCCCAAATATGTGTGCTGGCAGATTTGGTTGGCACAAAATCAACAGATATTCAAAGAGATGAGCCTCTCTCCGCTGCAAGTAATGGTAAAGGCCAAATCTTTCCTCCTGGAAGCAGCCCAACATCAGAATTATAAAGAGGATCACCAGCTACAGCCCGAGGAAAAGAAGTGGCTCAACCCACTTGTGCCAAGGTCGAGTATGCATCTACTAGCGCCTCTTTCAGTCAATCTCGAATGGCGCATAAGAGATGAAGATGAAAAATTCTAGATTTGGTGGCGATCAAAGAATACAACCACTATCTTCTTTGACGGGGCGTCCAAAGGCAACCCTGGTGAAGCTGGGGTCGGGGGGGTCATCTACCCTCCAAATGGGAACAAAGTCTACTTCAGCTTGGGACTAGGAATGAAATCCAATAACCAAGCTGAGCTGCTAGGGCTAACCAAAGCTTGTCTTATTGCCAGAGAAGAAGGTATCAAAGACATCCAAGTCTTTGGGGACTCGGAGATAATAATAAAAAACCTAATCACAAAGTCGCGGTTTAGCAACGCAAGCCTCAACAAAACTTTGGACAGATTGAACAGAGTCCTCTTAGGCTTTAATTCGTACAAGTTTTATCATGTACCAAGGCGGTCTAATAAAGAAGCAGATCAGTTGGCGAGCAAGGGAAGCACTCTTATGAAAGGGATGTTAATGGTAAACAATGAAAGCTACTTCCAAATCCCCTGAGAATAGAGGTATCTAAATGTAGCGGCAGTTAGATGACAACAATGTAATAAGGGTTGCTTCGGCAAAAGCCCATTTCAATCAGTTAATAAAATCTTTATTCGTTTCAGTTAAAAAAAAATAAAAAAATAGTACCAGTGGATCAAGGAAAAGAACAAGATATCTCAACAAAAAATGATACAATTGGAATCTGACATTAATGAAATTCTAAGTCTTTGGGTCAGTGGTGAATTAATAGTTGATAATGAAAAGTTATTAATTTGTTTGGAGCAGGAGCGAAATAATCTCCTTAGAGAAAAGGAAGAACTATGGAGGCAGCGCAACATAGCTATATGGATTAAGGGAGGTGATCAGAACACGAAGTTCTTTCACCAATACGCCAATTATAGGAGAAATAGAAAACACATTTGGGAAATTGAAGACTCCTCAGGCCTCCTTCACACTGGCCAAGAGAACATTAAAACAAAGGCAGTGAGATATTTTAGCAATTTCTTCAAAGTACAAGATCAACTTTTATCCATGGAATAGTGAAAACTTTCATGACTCTTTTCACACATGGTTACAGATTTAGATACAAACGCTCTAGCCTGGCCTGTCAGCATAGATGAATTAAAATATCTGCTACACTCCTTTAAGAAGGACAAGAGTCCAGGTCTAGACGGATGGACCGTGGAGTTCTTCACTGTCTTTTTTGATCTGGTGGGGAATGATGTGTTGGATATGGTGGAGGAAACTAGAACAAGTGGTAAGGTAATTGGTGGTATAAAATCTACCTTTATTCCACTGATTCCAAAGTCAAACAAACTGACAACCTCCAACAACTATAGACCCATCTCCGTTTGCAATCTTTCATACAAAGTTATATAAAAAATTATTGCAAATTGCATCAAGCCCATACTATCCAGATACATCTTAAAAGAACAGCTTGGTTTCCTAAAAGGTTGTCAGATATAGGACGCCATTGTCACAGCACATGAATGTCTTCATAGTATCAAGAAGAAGAATATCAAATCAATTATCCTAAATCTTGACTTACAAAAATCTTATGATTGTATTGACCAGGATACCTTGCGATTGATTTTATTACAAACAGGCTTTGATGTACATTTCTCCAACTCGATAATGAGTCGTGTTTCCTCCTCCTCCTTACCAATTCTAGTAAATGGGGAAGAGACTGATTTCTTCAGGAGCGGCTGGGGATTACGCCAGGGATATCGTCTTTCCTCGTTATTATTCATCTTGGTTTTAGAAGGTCTTAGTTTTCTTCTAAAAGATAGCATGGCAGTCGAGAAGATCACAGGTATTAAAGTTTCCAGGTTGATAAGGATAATACACATCTTATTTGCAGATGATATATTATTAATGATAAATGCATCCTTAACTGAATGGAAAGAAATTGAAGACTCAATAAAAAAATTCTGCAAAGCCTCTGGGTTAAAGGTCAATATACATAAATCCACAACACTATTTGTCAGTTTATCGAATGTTGATTTAGTTCCTTTTAGGAACATTCTTCCATACAGTTTTGTTCCTCTCTCCACAAGTTTCAGATATATTGGTTTCTATTTGTCGACGGTCCCCACAACAAATCAGATTGGAATTGGTTGCTAACAAAATTGGAAACCAAATTCAATCTCTAGTGCAACAGATGGTTGTCCCTGGGTGGACGATACATTTTAGTCAAGTCGACTCTAGAAAGTATGCTAGTTTATTGGTTGTCCCTGGATATCATCCCTTATTCTATTTTAAATAATATTAACAACCTCATGTATAACTTCCTCTAGGAAGAGAACAAGGACCTTCCACATCTACATTTGTGCAGATGGATGTCTCTGGCAAAACCAAAGAGTCATGGAAGCTAGGGCTTTCGAAATATTTTTCTCTTCAGTAAGTCTTTGGCTGCAAACACACTATGGAGGGTTCTTATGGGATTTGGCATCTGGCATGACATCATAAAGGACAAGTATCTATCATCAACCATGATCATAAATTGGTACAGGTCTCCTACCTTCTTCCCGATGTCAGTTTCCAAGATCTGGGGTGGTTTACTAAAATCAATACACTTGATTACACAATGGCTTAGCTGGCATCTGGGTTCTGTCCATCCAGTGGCGGTTGGCATTGATAAAATTATGGGGTTGGAGGACAACTCTTTCCTCTCACTGGAATTGATTACAGTCTTAAAACAAAAGAATATCATCATTCTCTCATGGGCATGGAAAAACAAGGAAAGATTTGGGCTTTCACCCACCTGGTACAGTCATTCTGACCTGGACCTCTCTGGCCTGTTGGTTATAGAGTGGGATCACTACATAAATGCACTTATCAGTTCTAGTGTATCCATTGGGAATGACAACAATAATTTGATGTGGAAAGGAGGAGACCACTCTGGAATATTGACATCAAAAAATGTATACATGGCTTATATTTCCACTCAGGATAGCAACTTAATAAAAGGGTGGAGGCGTGGTATATGTAAATGGGAAATTCAACTAAAAATAAAATTATTTACTTGGTTGGCTATTGAGGGGAATATGCACACTTGGGAGAATCTATAGAGGAAAGGATGGGAAGGCCCAGGTCGATGCCCACTATGAAAACGTTCCACCGAAGACATAAATCATTTATTTATCTCATGTTATTTCACCCTCTCCATATGGAAAAGATTAAAAACTCTACTACACCTGAAGGATATTTGGAAGGGTGCCTCTATTATGGACTATTATCGTCACTAGACAACGAAAAAATCTAACATTCCCTACCTACCGGCCCTCTCCTATTGGTTTCTATGGTTGGAGAGAAACGCATCAATATTTGAAAACACTCCTCCATCCATCAGTCAGGTTTTTATTAAAATTCTGAGCGCTCTTCAGTGGAAGTCAGGCATTCAAAAGTCTCCACATTCTCGTCAAAGTGAATTTACATACTGTGATGGTTTCACCGTTGCATATTTTGATGGGGAAGCCAGTGCAAATGGGCACCTTTGTGGTGCAAGGGGGTTTATTAAATCCCATGGATCTAGGGTTATTGGATGTATTTTGAATTGTGGACATGGTACAAACACTAAAGCTGAATTAATGGGAGTTTGGGCAACACTAACCTTGCATATACGAAATTGCAGATCCTTGGCGATTTAAAGGTGGTTATCGACTAGCTAAACAAAAGAGGAAAATTACAAGCTTGCGCCATTGAGGGATGGAAGGTTAAAGTGTTGGGCCTTTTAAAAATGTTTCAGGATATAAGCTTCCAGCATATATACATGACACACAACACAGAGGCAGACATATTATCAAAGAAATCCTTTATGGAACCGGAAGGTAGGATCTCCTTTTACAGCTGGGAAAATGGCATTAAGGGCCAAAGAGAATACATCTCCCTCTCCTAGTCGGGCCTATGTAAAGGTCATGGTACTTGTTGTATCTACTGTTTTTTTGAGACTATATCTTGGTTTTTTGTATTTTAGGGCCACTTTGGTTATAGTTTTCTGTGACACAGTTATTGGTCACAATGAACAAGTAATGTGATCTTCGAGATGTTAAGTTATATTTACTAATATAATGGAGAAAAAAAAAATTGGAAAAAAAAAACTACTAACATGGACATGCATGCACTTATTAGTTTTTTTAATGGTTGTATTAAAACTTCAGTTATAAAGTTAAAGTTTTGGGAGAAATAAATTCATTTCATTATTAAATTTTTTATGTTCATATTAAATATATGTAAATTTTATTATATTTTTCTATGTTAAATAAAATTTAATAAAAAAAATTATAAAATTAAAAAAAAAAATCATTTTTTCATTAAATTTATAATTTTTATAAATTCATAATTAAAATTAAAAAAAAATTACCAGTATTCTCCCTCCCACTACTAAAGTCAATTAATAGTAGTTAGAAGTTTAATTAAGAGAAATATATCTATTAATTTTGATGTCATCATATAAAAAGTGTAATTTATTTTAACTTTTTAATATAGAAGGTTTACAATGAACTTAACCCTCCAAGTTGAAATATAATCCTTTCTTTAAATTTGATCCATGCATAGAATTACTTTAAGCAAGAAGTACTATTTAATAATAATAATAATAATAATAATAATAATAAATTTTAAAGTTTAGGTTGGTATACATATTCTACTCTACCTTTTCTTTTTTGGATTTGAACTTGTAATTTTTTAAGAGGAAACACATATTTTTAATTATTAAGCCCACTCAGATTGTATTTTGAAGACTATTAATTCATTTTATAAATTTATTCATTCACCCCATCAAAAAAATATAAACAACGTGATGGAACAAATGTACCTTACTTTATGTCTTTGTGTGATGTTCCTATCCACAAATAAATACATCAACACAAACTTATATATGCAAACATTTAATTAGATTTATTTTTCCCTCACCCAATCTAAATATTTGCATAAAAGTCTTGAAAACAATATTTATATTCGATGATGAATACATCCAAGTAAGTCCTTATGTGCAATGAAAATTACAAATAGTTTGTTGTTTTGGTCAACTTTTCCTTTATTTATTACAAGGCCTTTACCTAGGTCCATGCATCCCTATCATGTTGCATTATTTTTAGCAATTTTTTCAATTGTGTTCATCTATACCATGCAACTTAACCACTTTCATTCAACACAATTTCAATTTCGCTCTTAATCAACCATTAAACAATGTTTGTGGTCTTTGAGATGCTCTTTTTAAATTTTGATAAATTCTATCTTTTAAATATTAAATATTTTCCTCATGCATATGCTTTCCTAACCAAAACCTTAAACTAGGATCTTTAACTTGATTTTTCACAAGGTACCTACATTCTTTTGGTTTTAGTCAACATCTAAAATGATAAGTACATGTAGAAGAATCAAAGACATCACATTGCATACATGACACCAAAGAAATCCCTCTTTCGCTTGGAAGAATAATGTTGCTGGTTTGAATATCAACCATGGAATTTTTTGTTATTATATGAAAAAAATTCAAACAAAATCTATAAATTATATATGATATTAGGTTTTGTATTTTTTGTTTTTATAATCTTATAAGCAAGTAAACTATATTGCATATAGCTTCATGAAATGTATTTTGCACATGAAGGCATAACTCTTTCGTTGTCTCATTGTATCCTTTGACTTAGATCTCCAAACTCAAAGCCAAAAAACTCATCACATGACTAAGCACAACCTCTATAAGGCTTGTGGTGCTCTCCATCCCCTACACCTTCGCCATCACTTACCCATACCTAATGATCATAAATGTCAAATAATTCACAGCATAGTTTGTAATCTTTCGTGGATTCTCATCAACAAATGGTCTTGAATTAATTTCCATTTATTTGCT
>WSFP011482287.1:0-15981 GCA_009831015.1 Picea engelmannii | reverse complement strand
TGGTGGTTGGTTGCAAGCTGAGCAAAGATGATATCTCACCTGATGTTGATCAAAGGACATATCGTTCAATGATAGGCAGTCTTCTGTACATCACAACATCCCGTCCTGATATAATGCAAGTTGTTGGAATGGTAGGGCGTTTTTAGTCTGCTCCTAAACAAAGTCATTTGTCAGCTGTCAAAAGAATATTCAAATATATGAAGGGAACAATGACATATGGAAAGTGGTACCCTAGAAATCATAATTTCCAGCTAATTGCTTATTCAGATGCTGACTGGGCAAACTGTGTTGATGAGAGAAAAAGCACCAGTGGAGGAGCATTCTTTTTAGGTGAATCATTAGTTGCATGGCTTAGTAAGAAGCAGGGATCTATTTCATTATCCACTACAAAGGCAGAATACATTGCTGCTGCTACTTGCTGCACACAGATCTTATGGATGATACAAACTCTTGCAGATTCGAAGGTAACCTACACTCACCCTATTCCAATTCATTGTGATAACACCAGTGCCATAAGTGTCTCCAAGAATCATGTTCTTCATTCCAAAACTAAGCATATTCCTATAAAGTATCATTTTCTCAGAGAACAAGTATCAAACAGAATTGTTCAACTGAACTATATACCCTCTACAGAACAAATTGCTGATATTTTCACTAAACCATTAGCTGCGACCCCTTTTGGATATCTTCGTCAAAAGTTGGGGGTTACAAACTCTTGTGTCTAATATGTGCACCTGGTCAAGGGGAGTGCTTATTGAATATCCAGTGAATTTCCTAAATGCTTATAGATGACAGGGGGAGTATGTTCTGCAACAAGATCAGTGGAAGAATGTTTCTTCTTTGACATTGATGTCAAAGGGGGAGAAAAGATTTCTTTTGAATGCAGAGGAGTGTCGAGTCCGAATGGACGGATGCAGAGGAGAGTTGGGTCTGAATGCAAGTGTTGCCATCAATGCCAAAGGGGGAGATTGTTGGCAAATTCAGTGAACAGACAGTGAATGCTTGTCATTGATGACAACAGTGGAGATGGCAGGATAAGAGAAAGGGGGATATTGTTGGCAAATTCAGTGAACAGACAGTGAATGCTTGTCATTGATGACAACAGTGGAGATGGCAGGATAAGAGATTCGAACGTAAAAGATCAGGAGGAACATCATGGAAGAAGACGCGCGCAGAAAATCTCGAGATACAGGAGTTTGCAGAGGAGAAGGAAGATGGTGACTGTTGGATCCCATTCAAATTTCCCAAAAGGCCGATAGCCATCAGATCTGCTGAAGTTGCGCAAAGGTTAAGCACAGGGGTTAAGTCCTACTGTGAAGAGGAGAAATATCGGAGGAATAGGGACCATCCATTTGCAAGGACAAGTGGCAAAGGATCGGGTGTTGTCAGAGTTTTGCTCATCGGAGAATCGGGAATCGGAGTTTCACGAGTCCCGTGTTCAATTACAACGAAAACTCTGAAATCACGATATGCAATTTCGCGATTTCATAGCAGTCGTCGAGCTAGAATTGATCTGGACCGTTGAATCTCTGCATGGAGTGTGAGTACAGTTGTGGTTGTGGAGATGACTCAGTAACCGTTAGATACAAATGCAAGATCCGATCATCGTCGGATCAAGGATAACCTGCATGCCCTTTAAAGAACAAGGAGAAGTGGGAGTAATCGCGATGTGCAAAATCCCGATCTAATCTGAGTCGTCGAGCTAGAAGTGATCTGGACCGTTGAATCTCTGCATGGAGTATCGGGGATCGGGAATCGACACTTTGCAATGTCAAAATCTCTTGACAACAAGAAACCCGAAATCGCGATGTGAGATTTCGCGATTCAATCATAACCGTTGAATCCAAAATGCATGAGATATGGACCATTGATTCTCCTCATCGGAGTTTCGGGGATCGGGATTTCATAATGCAAAGTACACAATGCAACGAAAACTCCGATTTCACAATATGCGAAATCGTGATTGAATCCAGATCGTCAAATTCAGAAATAATCAAGACCGTTGATCTGACCTCTCATCGGAGTTTTGGGGATCGTGATTTGGAAGTGACAAGAACTTGCAACATTAGAAATGTCGAAATCACGATACGCAATATCGCGACATAATCGTAGCCGTTGAGCCAAAGTTACACCTGGATCGTTGATTTGACAGATATATAGAATTTTGTGTATCGGGATTTATAAGTGAAAAGAACATTGAACATGAAGAATGTCGAAACCCGATTTAAAAGGCAAGAACAATAAAGATAAACCAACGGTGCGGATAAGATTTGTTAGTGATCGGAGGGTTACCATTCTTTCTTGAAGTTAACTCCTCTGTTAAGAATTTGTTGAGTGAAACGGACTCGTGATTGTAAAGGTGTTAACGTTTCAGTTATAGGGACAGTTGTCACTATTCTTGCCATAGGAGATGGGAAGTTGAATCGTCTGTTCGAGTGTATAAAAGAAAATGAGTGACACTGTATGATGTTGGTTGTTCTGTATGGAAAAAGAATGAAATAGTAAGAAAGGAGAAAGGAGAAGAAGTCGAGGATGAAATTTTAATTGATGTAAAGAATGAAATGAAATGTATATCAGAAACAGAGCAAATGACAGGCAGAGAAGAAGAAGAACAGAATGACAAAAGAATGTGATGCAGAGCAGACCTGTTAAGGAAGAGAAGAATTGCAGAACAATTTGTTGAAGATCAGATTTACAGAACAAAGTAAAAATGGTAAGAAGTGATGTATCTGAATAAGTTGTCTATGTTTTCATTATTTTATTTTCTTAGGGAGGTTGGGAGGTGCTCGGGAGGACTGTTGTCCTCAGAAGTTCAAGTGGGTGCTTGAACACAAGAAGTTGTAGCTTCCATCTGGTTGCAGCCAGAGAAACTAGGGTGGTAGGGTGGTGCTAGGGAGAACAGGTGTTCTCTGTTATGCAGGTTGGAGCCTGTGTAACTGGAAGTTGGTGCTTCCATCCAGTTGGTGCTGGAATATTTAGGAAGTTGGTGTTTCCATCCAGTTGGTGCTGGAATATTTAGGACGTTGGTGCTTCCATCCAGTTGGTGTTGGAATACTCAGGGAGTTGGTGCTTCCTTCTAGTGGGTGCTAGAGAAACCAGAGAGTTGGAGCTCTCAAACAAGTTGCAGCTTGTAAGACAGAGGTAGAAGCCTCACATTGAGTTGGTGCTCAATTGTAAATGATGTACAGAACTGCAAAAGACTGCCTATCATTTCGAAGAAGAAGAGGTTTTCTCCCTTTATGGGTTTCCTCGTGAAAATCTGTCTCTGTGTGTACTTTATGTGTGACTGATGGTCTTTATTTTTACTGTTCATATATTGTATATTGTTGATGACCACATGAAGAGAGATTAAAAATGTTTAATAAGTATAAGATTGTTTAAGCTCACATACAACTGATTCACCCCCCCCCCCTCTTAGTTGTTTTAGTATTTCCAACACAAGGAATCAAAAGGAAAGAAGGATACGACAAAGTGTTCCTATTGTAACGGGGGGTTCCATCCTGAGAGTTCTTGCATGAAAAAGACCATAGATATCATGGCACAAATACTTGAGAAACATCACCTCAAGGATTGTATTCCAGATAATGCAAGGAAAAATCCATCATCAGAAAGAGTGACGCAGACCGCACTCCACAGAGCACGTCCGCCCCCTCAGGATCTTCTTATACTCTTAGCCCGAAGAACTTCAAGGTTCTTTCGATCCCTTATCGAAACCTCTCAATACCCACAGAACTCTCTCCGCGATCTCCCCTTTGTCTTATCGGGAAATCGGGTTTCGTGTTATCGTGAAACTTGTGGGCACGTTCCCCGTGCTACACAAAACCCCGAAACCCGATGAGTCTCGATGTCAACACTTTTCTATTCTTATCGGGGATTTCCCTATCGGGAAATCGGCATATGCGATGTCGTAGTACTCAGGCACTACGGATACTCGACTCCTGAAATTGCGATGGCGCCTTCCTCCTCTTCTAAGCTCCTCCCAGCTAGCCCTTCCCGCATATGACCTGTCAGTCCACGAGACCATGGCCCGTTCCCTATCAGAAATTTGAGCTTCGCGAAATCGAAATGCGCGGAACTCACGCCTTTGGGATCTTCGATCCCCGACTTTCGATGCCACCTGTCCTTATTTATTGCGCTCTATGACCCATGCACGAATTATGACCATTGCCGAGATATCGCCTCTCACGACCTCGCAAAATTTTACGTAAATCTTTGTGGCTCTAATTCGCGAACCTTCGAGCTCACGATATGCCGAACCCCTATGCACGTGAGAGCTCTCTCTCCTCCACGTCACTGTCTCCTCAATGCTCAATCGGGCATCGTGAGATCACAATTTATATTGCAATGATTTCCTTGCCTACGAAAATCCTGAAACGTCGAATACCGACTTTTCCCGATCCTTGGACACACGTCCCGCAGATCAACGGCTCCTATCGTGTCGGGAAATCGCAAATCGCGATGTCAACATACAAAGCTCCCGTCTTCGGAATCCCTGATCTTCGATTTCATGATCCTTGGGATCTCTGGCCACGTGTCCTTGTTGTGATCAACGGGTGAGATCCTTTCGGGAATTCGCGGATCGTGATTCCTTTCTACAAGAGTTTCGCGACCGCAGAAACCCCGATATTCCAATGAGTCAAGTCATGATGACTCCCTGACTCCTTCTCTTGTTCGCTAGGCTTAAGTCCTACGCAACTTCCCCGAGATTTGACGGCTGACGGAACTTCGCCAATCTCCTCTGTGGATCCTGGCCACCGATTCCTCTTCCTCGAGGATTTCTCTGAAATGGCTACGTCTTTCTTCTCAAGACTTACTCTTCAAGACTGCACCTGTAAATCCAGCTTGACCCTTGGTCAATAAAACTCTCCGACCCTCTTTCACGATATCACAAAGGTGCTAAACCTCCTGAGCTTATCCACTTTGATTCTTTAGAGATCCTGTGCGCACCCTTCGCACTTGATATTCATCCACCTCAAGTGTTGAATACTCAGACTTTGTGCAACTCCTGCAGCAACACTCTTTGACCTCCCTTTGCTCAGATTTCCAACTGAGACTTCTTCTTCAGCCTGCACACTCCTTGCACGGCTTCAGCAACTCACTTCCACTTCTGGGTGAATGAGAACAAGTGTTAAACTATCTAAGCCTTCATCAATGCACTCCCTTGCGGATGAATTCCACTGCACACCTTGCAGGAATCTCCTGGCTCAGATAGAGAAACAATTGAAGCTTATTCTCTCCCCTCTCAGACTTCAATTCAAACATTAAATCAAATGCAAAACATACACAAAGCAAATGCATATCAAGGAAACAAACATTCATAAGCACACGAATAATATACACAGAGAAATCAACACAACCATGAATTTGAATCAGAACTTTTCTTCTATTAATTCAAATGCCTGTACATGGGTGTTCTTCATAATTTTCTCTGCTTGCTCTTCTCTTCTCCTGAATGCTTGATGATTTTACAATGTACAAAGGAGGGTGTCTATATCCGTTTTCCCTCACAAACTCTAAACCGTCTATTCTGGAATTAAAATCTTATCTACCTACATTAACTAAAGTAAATGCCTCCTATCTACTTCAGACAAGAGCGTAAGGCTCGAGGTCTGATACAATACAATAGGCGCTCCTTCATAAATGCTTCATTGAAGGATATGGTGCTTCATCTTTAATGAAAATTCAAAAAGTTATCAATCTTATATGTCAGGTGTTAAAAAAACACATGCGCTAGCTCCACGCTTGCTTTGGTAGTCGCGATGCTCCTGCATCATACTCCTCGGCTTGAAAACTTTCATGGGCTCCTGTCCATGAGATCCTACATAGTCTGTCCATGCTTTTGAATCACTGCTTCAGTCTCCCAGCTGGCATCTTCCACTGGATGATTGTTCCATTTGACCAGATACTCAAAATACTGCTTTCGCCTGGTCTTTTTGCTCACCCTTTTATCAAGTATACGCTCCATCTATGGCTTTTTTGCAATCGGTATCTTCTTCTGCCACTGGATTTCTGGTTTTTCATCACTCCCAAATCCTACCTCTTCATCCTTATATGGATATAAGTCTGATATATTGAATGTCGGAGATATTTCGATCTCATCCAACAGTTCAATCTCATAAGCATTTTCTCCCAATTTCTTTAGAACTCTGCATGGCCCAATTTTCTTCATTTTCAGCTTGTTGTATGTTCCCCTTGGGAACCTTTCTTTCCTCATATGTGCCAGAACCAGATCGCCAAATTCAAACTGAATTTGTCTCCGATGCTGATCCGCTCTACGCTTGTACTCCTGGCTCGATTCTGTCAGTCGCTGCTTCACCCTGCTATGAAGTTCCTTCATCACCTCAGCGAATTCTTCAGCGCTTGCGCTCTGAGTCATTATTTGTTCTGAATCCCTTCGCTCCGAAACACCCTTTGTTTGTCTACCGTATACTATCTCAAACGGACTTTTCCTTGTGCTTCGATTCACCGAATCATTGTAGGCGAATTCTGCCTGTGGCAATACGCTATCCCATCTGCTATGGTGCTCTATCACCAAGCTTCTTAACAAGTCCCCTAGACTTCTGTTGACCACTTATGTCTGCCCATCTGTCTATGGATGATAGGCAGAACTGAACATTAAGTTAGTTCCCATCTTCGTCCAGAGTGTCCTCCAGAAATGTCCAATGAATTTGGTATCCATGTCTGAAACTATGCTTTTTGGCAGTCCATGAAGTCTAACAACCTCCTTGAAAAATAAATTTGTGATGTGAGTCTCATCGCTGGTCTTCTGGCACGGAATAAAATGTGCCATCTTTGAAAACCTGTCAACTACCACAAAGATGGAATCATGTGCTCTTTTCGTCCTCGGCAATCCTAGTACGAAATCCATGATGATCGCCTCCCATGGCCTTTCTGGTATGGGCAATGGCTGATAAAGACATGCATTCTGCTTTCTGCCCTTGGAATGTTGGCAAATTCTACATCTGTCAACAAACCTTTTAACTTCTAACCGCATCCATGGCCAAAAGTATGACTCGCTCAGCTTCGCGAATGTTTTTTCATGGCCAAAGTGCCCTGCTAAGCCTCCGCTGTGCTTTTCTTTCAACAAGTTCTCCCTCATGGAGCAATTTGGAATACACAACTGATTTCCCCTGAACAACAATCCATCTTGGATCATGTAGTCTATCCACTGAATTCTGTCTCTGAGAACTGGGTTCTCAGTTGCTCCATACGCTTCTGCAAAATCTGCATCACCTGCGTACATCTCCCTGAGATCATCAAAGCCTAAAGTCTTGACTTTGAACTCCTGCAACAGCAAACTTTTCCTGCTCAAAGCATCATCCACTTTGTTAGCAGTACCTGAAATATGTTTGATAACAAATGTAAAATTCTGCATGTATTCTACCCATTTAACATGCCTCTAATTTAATTTCTCCTACTGAGTTACATACTGCAATGCATGATTATCACTATATAAAATGAATTCCCTTGGAATCAAATAGTGTCTCCATTTTTTCAATGCCTGTATGATGGCATAGAATTCTTTATCATATGTGGAGTATTTTTCCTTTTCCTCATTCAGCTTCTCGCTGAAATAAGCAATTGGTCTGTCATCCTGACTCAAGACCGCTCCTATGGCAAAGCCACTCGCATCACATTTCACCTGGAACGTCTTTTGGAAATCCGGCAACACCAACACCGGTTGCTCCGTGATATTTTGCTTAATAGATTGAAGCTTTTCTCAGCCTCTTCAGTCCAATGAAAATATTTATGTCTTTTCCTGACTGTGTCCATCATCGCTGCGCTGATTCTACTAAAATTTCGGATGAATTTCCTGTAGAAACTCGCCAGTCCATGAAAACTTCTCACCTCGAAAAAATTTCTCGGTGATGGCCAATTCTTAATTACCTCCACTTTACTTGGATCCATCTTCAATTCATTTGCCGATATGACAAATCCCAAGTAAGTGAGTTATGTCTTCATAAATGAATATTTCCTCACGTTGATCAACAGCTTCTCTTGTTGTAGCTTCCCCATTACTGCAGCTAAATGCTTCAGATGTTCTACCTTAGTTTTGCTGAAAATCCATATGTCATCTAGATAAACAATGACAAACTTACCTATGAATTCTTTCAGCACTTTGTTCATTAACCTCATGAATGTACTTAGTGCATTCGTCAAGCCAAACGGCATGACTAGCCATTCGTACAACCCTTCGTTGGTTTTGAAGGCTGTCTTCCACTCATCGCCTTCCCTCATGCGAATTTGATGGTATCCACTTTTCAAATCGACCTTTGAAAAAAAATTGGCTCCACTTAAACAGTCCATCAAGTCATCCATTCTTGGCAATGGGAACCTGTACCTACTGGTGATCTTGTTAATGGCTCTAGAATCGGTGCACATTCTCCAGCCTCCATCTTTCTTTGGGCTGAGTACCATTGGAATGGCACACAGACTCAAACTTTCCCTGACCAGTCCTTTGTCCAATAAATCCTGGACCTGCTTCTTAACCTCCTCATTCTCCTGAGGTGTCAACCTGTACGCAACTTTATTTGGAAAACTAGCTCCCGGTACAAGGTCTATCTGGTGACTTATGCTCCTCATTGGTGGCAACGAATGAGGCAGTTCGTCCACCACAATATCAGCGAACTCTTCAAGAAGTTCCTGAATTTATTCCGGCAAATCATCCACTCTTGTGCTGGTCAAAATGATTTTGGGTTTTCTGACCACAAAGAATTGTGGATCTTCTTTCTTCTTAACTTCTGTAAGAAGCTCCTTCCCACTCATGAGAAGTACCCTGTTGTTCACTTCCGGCTTTACCTCCTTATCTTTTATTGGAAGTAACATATGTGTTCTCCCATTCTTCTCCAAGGTATACGTATTCATTTTCCCATCATGAATCATGTTTCTATCATACTGCCATGGTCTTCCCAGAAGTAAATGGCAAACATCCATAGGAATGACATCACATAAAATCTTGTCATTGTATCCCCCTATTTTAATGTCAACTAAGCACTGTTTAGTGACACTCACCTAATGTCCCTTCTATAGCCATGAAACTTTGTATGGACTCGAGTGATCATTCGTCTCCAGCTCTAGTTTCTCCACCATCTCGGTTGAAACGAGATTATCAGTGCTTCCACTGTCCACAATAACTTTGCATTTCATCTCTTTGGTCTTGCATGCAGTTCTGAAAAGTTTGTTCCTCTGAACTATGTCCTCCACCTCCTTCTCGGGTGTTAAGAGAACTTTACACATCATCAACGACCTTTCGTCTTCTGCATCTTCTGCTTCATAATTTCACCTCTGTGCCTCGACGATGTGAGCTTCTCCTCCATCCTTCTTCCTATCTGGACAATCAACTTCCTTGTGTCCATTCTTTCCACACGTATAGCATGTGATGACTCCGCCTCGGCCTCTTCCTCTACCTCGGGTACGAGGAATTGTATTAGTGTCTGCATATCCTCCGCTCTGTTCAGCGTGCTGCCCTCGCTGTTCAGCGTGTTGGCCTCGCTATGAGCTTCTGCCTCTTTCTATTCTTGCCTAAGGCTTCTTCCAGTCGTCCTTGGATTTCTGGAATTTATCTTGGGCAACTGATTTACCCTTGGGCTGACTTCTGCCTCAGCCTTGCTGTCTTGGCTTACGGCTCAACTTCTCTTCATCCTTCAATGCCATCTGATACGCATCCTCCACCGTTCTGATGGTTGTCATACTCATCTCAGCCTGTATATCGTATCTTAAGCCGTTCATATACCTGGCAACTTTTTCATCATCACTTTCCCGATGACCTGCTCTGATATTGAGCCTGTAGAATTCTTTGGTATACTCCTTTACTGTCATCAACTTCTGTCTCAGGTTCTGCATCCTCTTGAACAATGTGATTTGATAATCCCTTGGGATGAATTTTTCCTTCATCTTCGCAATCATTCGATTCCTGCTTTTGATCTTTTGCTTGCCTTTGGAATGTCTATCTGCCTGAAGCTCGTCCCACCATAATGCTGCGTGTCCCTTTAATTTCGTGACAGCATGTCTGACCTTTTTATCCTCTTTGATATCTTCATAATCGAAGTAGGTGTCAAGAGCTCTAATCCAGTCCAAAAGATCTTATGCATCCAAATTACCTTCATAAGTTGGAATGTCCATTTTTGTCTTTGAACTCATCCTGGCAATGGCTTTAATAAACCGCTCATTTGTTGCATCTTCAGTTGCAACTACTTCTTGTGTTTCGGCTTCAACTTCACCTTCGGAGTCACTCAAATCTCCCGCACTAGCTGTGTGTCTCTGCGTTGCCTCCATATCTTCCAGCCTCGCTCGAAGATCTCGTATCTGCCTTTCCATTTCTGGATTAGATACTTGTCTGCCCCTTCTTCTCACCTCCCTATCCTCGGGTTCAGGTGACTGTCTTTCTCTTCTGGGCGGCATGGTGAATTTTCTCCCTCCGCTACAGAAACAAGATATAAATCCTGCTCTGATACCACTCTGACGCAGAATGCACTCCATAGAGCACGTCCGCCCCCTCAGGATCTTCTTATACTCTCGGCCCGAAGAACTTCAAGGTTCTTTCGATCCCTTATCGGGACCTCTCAATACCCACAGAACTCTCTCCGCAATCTCCCCTTTGTCTTATCGGGAAATCGGGTTTCGCGTTATCACGAAACTCGTGGGCACGTTCCCCATGCTACACAAAACCCCGAAACCCGATGAGTCTCAATGTCAACACTTTTCTATTCTTATCGGGGATTTCCCTATCGGGAAATCGGCATATGCGATGTTGTAGTTCTCGGGCACTACGGATCCCCAACTCCCGAAATTGCGATGGTGCCTTCCTCCTCTTCTAAGCTCCTCCCAGCTAGCCCTTCCCGCATATGAACTGCCAGTCCACGAGACCACGGCCCATTCCCTATCAAAAATTCAGGCTTCACGAAATCGAAATGCGCGGAACTCATGCCTTTGGGATCTTCGATCCCCGACTTTCGATGCCACCTGTCCTTCTTTATTGCGCTCTGTGACCCATGCGCGAATTCTGACCATTGCCGAGATATCGCCTCTCACGACCTCGCAAAATTTGACGTAAATCTTTGTGGCTCCAATTCGCGAACCTTCGAGCTCACGATATGTCAAACCCGTATTCATGTGAGAGCTCTCTCTCCTCCACATCATTGTCTCCTCAACGCTCAATCGGGCATCGCGGGATCGTAATTTCTATTGCAACGATTTCCTTGCCTACGGAAATCCCGAAACATCGAATACCGACTTTTCCCGATCCTTGGACACGCGTCCCACAGATCAACGGCTCCTATCGTGTCGGGAAATCACAAATCACGATGTCAACATACAAAGCTCCCATCTTCGGAATCCTCGATCTCCGATTTCACAATCCTTGGGATCTCTAGCCACGTGTCCCTGTTGTGATCAACGGGTGAGATCCTTTCAGGAATTCGCGGATCGCGATTCCTTTCTACAAGAGTTTCGCGACCGCAAAAACCTCGATCTTCCGATGAGTCAAGTCCCAATGACTCCCTGACTCCTTCTCTTGTTCGCTAGGCTTAAGTCCTGCGCAACTTCCCTGAGATCTGACGGCTAACGGAACTTCACCAATCTCCTCTGTGGATCCTGGCCACCGATTCCTCTTCCTCAAGGATTTCTCTGAAATGGCTACATCTTTCTTCTCAAGACTTACTCTTCAAGACTGCACCTGTAAATCCAGCTTGACCCTTGGTCAATAAAACTCTCCGACCCTCTTTCAAGATATCACAAAGGTGCTAAACCTCATGAGCTTATCCACTCTGATTCTTCAGAGAGCCTGTGCGCACCCTTCGCGCTTGATATTCATCCACCTCAAGTGTTGAATACTCAGACTCTGTGCAACTCCTGCAGCAGCAGTCTTTGACCTCCCTTTGCTCAGATTTCCAACTGAGAATTCTTCTTCAGCCTACACACTCCTTGCACGGCTTCGGCAACTCACTTCTACTTCTGGGTGAATGAGAACAAGTGTTAAACTATCTAAGCCTTCATCAACGCACTCCCTGGCGGATGAATTCCACTGCACACCTTGCAGGAATCTCCTGGCTCAGATAGAGAAACAATTGAAACTTATTCTCTCCCCTCTTAGACTTCAGTTCAAACATGAAATCTCATGCACAACATACACAAAGCAAATGCATATCAAGGAAACAAACATTCATAAGCACACAAACAATATACACAGAGAAATCAACACAACCATGAATTTGAATCAGAACTTTTCTTCTATTAATTCAAATGCCTGTACATGGGTGTTCTTCACAATTTTCTCTGCTTGCTCTTCTCTTCTCCTGAATGTTTGATGATGTTACAATGTACAAAGGAGGGTGTCTATATCCGTTTTCCCTCACGAACTCTAAACCGTCTATTCTGGAATTAAAATCCTATCTACCTGCATTAACTAAAGTAAATGCCTCTTATCTACTTCAGACAAGAGTGTAAGGCTTGAGGTCTGATACAATACAATAGGCGCTCCTTCATAAATGCTTCATTGAAGGATATGGCGCTTCATCTTTAATGAAAATTCAAAAATTTATCAAGCTTATATGTCAGGTGTTAAAAAAACACATGTGCTAGCTCCACGCTTGCTTTGGTAGTTGCGATGCTCCTGCATCAAAGAGGTAATGGTAATGCATTACTTTCTGTTTCATCTTCTCCTAATTCTTAGGTGATTGATTCAATGGCTACCCATCATATGGCCTCATCATATATACTTTTCTCATACTTGGAGACTTCTTCCAAACCACTGATCTTCATGGGAGATGATTCTCTTGCAAAGGTGTGCGGTAGGGGTAGAGTTGATATAGACCATGGATTCTTTCAAGATGTACTTCATGTTTCGAAGATTTTAGTGAATGTTCTCTCCATCTATAAAATCACTCACTCAGGTTCAGGGAAGAAGGTGGAGTTCACTCTAGACTCAATTATTATTTATGACTTGTCAGATGGTTCCAACATTGTCATTGGTGAGGTTAATCACCATTCTAGGTTGTACACCTTCTCTCACTTCACTCATAAATATGATTATGTATCTCTTCTAACACATGTTAATCAAGAGTCCAAGTTGTGGCATGAGAGGTTTGGGCATATGAATTTTAAATATTTATATCAGCTTAGTAATGGTGGAATGGTATATGGATTACTCCACATTTAGTACATAGATGGAGTTTGCTAGGGCTACATACTAGGAAAACATCCCGAGGATAAGTTAAACAAATGTAAAGCATGGAGGGAATCATCACTTATAGAGTTGGTTCATAGTGACATTACATGTCCTTTGCCACACCCATCGATCAATAAGGCTAAGTATGTTCTTACTTTCATTGATGATTTTTTGAGATATAAATGGGTCTACTTTCTCAAATTAAAATTTGAGGTCTTTGAGTGTCTTAAAGATTTCAAGCATCTAGTTGAGAGACAAACATGGAAGAGGATTAAAAATATTCATACAGACAATGGAGGAGAGTGTGTGAATAATGATGTTGAGCATATTTTTTTATAATTAGGTATAGAGTTCCAACACATAGTTCTGTATACTCCACAACAGAATGGGGTAGCGGAGAGAAAAAAAAAAGATATTTAAAGAGATGGCCAAATGTATGTTGCGGGATAGAGAACTACCTCCAAAGTTATGGGATAAATATATCGAATATGCAGCCTACATTCAGAATAGATTTCCTCATAAATCAATCAAGGGATTCACTCCATATGAGGCTTGGAGCGGGAAGAAACTGGAAGTCACTCACTTCGTAATTTTCGGTTCCTGTGCATGGGCTAAGATCCCTTCTGATAGGAGGAAATATATGGAAGCTTAGAGTAAGGAGTGTATTTTTTTTGGATATCCATAGGAATTGAATGGATATAATTTATTTTATATTACATCATATACACTATTCATTCAAAGGAGTGTTAAGTTTGAAGAGGTTCCTTCACAGGTACTTCCAGAGAAATCCACACCTCCATCTCCACCACCACTAGTTGCAGAACTTCGTGAGAATTATTCCAGTAATTTTTATGATCAGATATATAAATATAATATATATTATATTTATGATAAGAAGAAATAAGTTTCATATCCAAATAATCTACCACGATGGGCACAACAGACTCTTCAGGCAACAGGTGATCTAATGGTTGATCCTGTCAATCCACGAAGAACCAGATCTCATTTTGTGGACCCTGTGTAATCTTTTATTACCATGGAGCCATTGTTGCCTATTTATTGTTATATGGTACTTGGACCATATCCTCATTCTTATTCATAGGCTAAATGAAACCCCATTGGGAGGAAGCTATGAAAGAGGAGTACAATTCCCTGATAGAGAACAACACATGGGAGTTGGTTCCTCTACCTTCCAACAAGAATATCATTAGATGTAAGTGGATTTCCAATGCAAAGAGGGATTTTGATGGATAAATTACAAATTATAATGCTTGATTAGTAGATAAAGGTTTCTCACAGTTACAAGGCATTGACTATGAGGATACTTTTTCACCGTTTGCCAAGATTGATTCCATTCGGTTAGCTCTAGTTATTGCAACAGCTAGAAAGTGTGAGGTACACAATATGGATGTGAAGAATGAATTATTACATGGATATATTAATGAGGAGATATATATGGAGCATCCAGAGGAATATTTTCAGGATCCATCATTAGTTTGCAGGTTGAGGAAGTCATTGTACGAACTTAAGAAAGCACCTCAGGCATGGTATGCTAAAATGGACTCTTATATTCTCTCTAGAGGTTTTCTTAGATGTATATCAGATCCTAATGTGTATATGATGAGGAACACAATTTCTCTTCTACTAATATTTATATATGTAGATGATTTACTCATCACAGGGAGCTCAACCTCCTCCATTGTTGCAGTCAAGACTGATTTGCATCACAAGTTTTCTATGACAGATATGGGACTGTTACATTACTTTCTTGGTATTGAAATCAGCCAAAATGATTCAGGAATTAAGATTTCTCAGTCCAAGTATGCCAAAGATCTATTTGATAGGTTTCACATGAAATATTGCAAGCCAACTCCAACACCCTTTCATTCATGGGTTAGACTAGAGCATGTTGGTGCATCACCTTTGGTTGATTGTAGTAGATATCGACAGTTGGTGGGGAGTCTTCTCTACCTTACACACTGTCGAACGAACATCTCTTATGTAGTTGGATCGATTTCCAGGTACATGCAGGAGCCTCATGAGATTCACTGGAAGGCAGCAAAGAGGATTCTCATATATGTTAAGAGGACTACAAGTTTTGGTATACACTATGCAGCAAGATCTTCCTTGGATCTTGTTGGTTACACAGACTCATATTGGGCAGTTAATAACACCGATTGCAAGTCCACTTCAGGATATGTCCTCTACCTTGGATCATGACCTATTTGTTGGTAAATTAAGAATCAATCAACAATTGTTTTTTCCATCAATAGAGGCATAGTACAGGGGTGCAATGAATGTTACTACTCAAGCTATTTGGTTGCAACACTTTCTTACAGAGTTGGGAGTTCATTTTCATCACCCGATAGTTATATGGTGTGATAATCAGAGTACTCTTAAGTTGTGTAGAGACCCATTTCAAAGGAAACATACCAAGCACATTGAGGTTCATATGCACTTTATTCGAGGACAAATTCAGGATGGAGTCATTGATATGCAGTTTTGTCCATCTTCAAGGAAGGTGGTAGACATATTCACAAATCCTTTCACTAAACAAAATTTTGTCTCATTGAGGAACATTATAGGAGTGAGGAATACATCAACTTAGTAGTTGAACATGCTAGCAGAGTTTTCTTGTTAGCAACATATTTTTAGGGGGGTTTTGTTCCCACTGGGTTTTCCCTCTTTACCTCACTTTTGTTCAATTGTTATGCATCTATACTTGTACATGAGTACCTAACATGGCTTCATATTGTTGGGACTCATCATTGTGCACACCCCAGTTGTGTTACAAGGGAGGTGTTGGGGTACATGCT
>WSFP011482283.1:0-15981 GCA_009831015.1 Picea engelmannii | reverse complement strand
GTAATCAGCATAAAAAAAATGCAAGCGACTACTTCCATGGGCCACCAAGGTTCGTAACACATGGATATCAACTACCGATTGCATCAACCAATGCATAACCATTGTATTATCTCCTTGCCAAAATGCGCCACTAAAATTTCCACCATATGTATGTAAAATGTAACTTAACAATATTTTATAGCCATTTCTTTGTTAGCTAGGAATTAACCACTATCAACAAGTATTTTCATGCATATAGTATCGTAGAGCTAGGTCTCTTTTTTTGCATTGGATATAGTATTTTACTTTTCCTCAAAATGCATTTCTGTAATTTTCACTAACATTTTTGTTGTATAGGCGAGAAGAACAAATACCATAAATGAATAGCAAGCTATAGAATCATGAAGGAACAATATCTCAAAACTTAACTGATATCAACGACAAGCATATTCTCATCAACCATGTAACTTTGTAGCGCATCATCGTAACATTGAAAATGAACAGACCTGATCTTCAAAAGTTCAAGGGGGTCCCACCTACTAGCATTATTTAGTCTTATATAATAATAGGCTTAGCAAAACTTTGCGGGCGAAATTACGTTGACATTTTCAATCGTCAACAGGTACATTTGTTCAACTATATCAATAGATTCTTCTCCTTCAACTACTCTAACACTTGTAGTTGTTGCAAATCCCTCAAATGCTCCTCTTTTGTCTTACTTAAAATCAAAATATCATCAAGGTAAACAACAACAAATTTACCTAGGAATGGTTTCAATACCTCATTCATCAACCTCATGAAGGTACGTGGTGCATTCATCAACCCAAATGGCATAACCAACCAATCATACAATCCTTCCTTTGTCTTGAATGATGTCTTACATTCATATCCTTCTCTAATCATGATCTCGCGATACCTACTCTTCAAATCAATCTTGGAAAATTATTGTGTGCCACTCAAACAATCTTTAGGATCCTCCATTGTTGGCAATGGAAACATGTACTTGATAATGATATTGTTTATAGCCCTAGAGTTCATACACATCCTCCATTCTCCACCTTTCTTGGGTGCTAGTACTATAGGTATAGTGCAAGGACTCAAAATCTCTCTTATCAAACCTCTATCTAACAACTCTTGAACTCAGTTACCAACTTCTTCACTTTATGTAGGGGTCATCCTATACAGTGCTTTGTTTGGTAAACTCAATCTAGGTATCAAATCAATCTGATGTGAAATATCTCTGACTGGAGGCACTCCCATTGGCATATCACTTGTAATAATCTCTTTGTGTTACTCTAACAATTCTTTAACTTCTAATGGCACTTTCTTTTCCTCTTTTTCCTCTTTAACCATATTTGAAAAAAATAGAAGCGGACACTTCAAACTTGTCATTCCTTCTAGGAATTCCTTGACTAAAAAAAACATAATCTTGTTGTTGTTGCTATCTCCATCATTCTCATCAAGTCCTAAATGTAATATGGATTTTCTTCCTCCTTTCTCAAACTAATAAGCATTCTTAGTCCCATCATGAAATACTCTCCTATCATACAATCAAGGTCTTCCCAACAATATGAGACAAGCATCCATGGTAATAACATCACACAAAACTTGATATTCATAGTCTCGAATTTGAAAATTCAACAAGCATTGTTAATAAACAATAATTTTCGTTTTTACAACCATGAAGCTATGTATGCACTAGGATGGGGTGTACATTACAACTTTAACTTCTCTAACACTTTTGTAGACATTAAATTTGGTGTGCTTCCTCCATCAATAATCAAATTACAACACTTATCTTGTATCTTACACTTTGCCTTGAAGAGATTCTTCCTCCACACAAGTTATTCAACAACTTTATTCTCTAGATTGAGCAACACCCTTATAAACATAATATTTTCTCCTTGCTCTTGGTGCATTTCCACAATATTATCTCTAATAGAAGACTCTTATGTATGTGCCACATGTGCCCTTTGATTCTCGAGACTTTTTTCCATCTTGTGCCCTTGTTTCCAACACTTGAACATATATATCTCATCTTCCTGTACAAAAACCTCTCTATCTACTAGCATTGTTACCTCCTTTGTGGATTTGACTAGTACTGCTTACCTCATCATCATTTTTGGTATGTGTTTTACTTCTTCTAGAGCCTACACAACCTTTTCCTCTGTTGTTCCTGAGTTTATACTTTAAGGCTCTAAAGTATACCGTCAAGGCATCCGAAAAGATAGAGAGAGTTAAGGGGTAAGATATCAATTTGTGAAGGGTAAGTCAGAGTTTATTCCTCGATTGTCTCTGTCAAGCTTCCCATTGTTCTTGGATGCTGATATCTCTCTTGATAACTGCCCACGAACGTTTTAACTCGACCCGAGTATTTGTTGTTTGTAGGATGGTATTAAATAAGTTCAGCAATGCTAGTTTGATCTATAAGGCCAGGTTCTATGTTAGGCTGTCTAGTATTGGGGATAGTCATGAGGGGTAAAACTTTATTAAATTATAAAATGTTCAAAGATTATGTTACCTCTGTTTTGAAAGATACAAAAAAAAGGAGTTCTTGAATTTAAAATAATAACATAACAACAGTAGAGGCCATTTCCTGTACTTGGAATAATTAAGAGTGTTGAGAATGATGGAAGAAGAAGAAACATAACGTTGTTAGAAATATGAGGCTTTAATCATAAAATAATCTCATATCATAACAGAAGAAGGGAAGAAAAACAAAATTTCTAATGAAGTACAAAATGTAATCATCCAAATGACCTACAGGTCTTGAAACTGCTGATAGCAATCACAGAGGAAAATCTGTAAATGATTAGATAATCAAATAAATTCAAACTACAGTAGAAGTTTGTGCTAAACTGTAGCTAGTCATTCATTAGAAAGACATGAAAAGAAAGATGTTGAAAACAAAGTAAAGGGACACATAACTTTAAGTTGACAGAATTCAGAATCTCTTCTGCATTATCTTATCACTGCCAATGAGAAAAACTTCTAGTACAATCGGCTCCAAAGAAAAAATCCTTTCTTCAGTCTTGTGAAATTATATTTATACATGATCACCAAATTCTTTTTCTGTTGGTGATTAACTAACTTCTAAAGGTTAACGGTTACACAAATGTCCAATATTGAACCATTTACATTTCTATCTTTATCTTCTTTCTAATTTCGGTGATGAAAACTTTCAAAATAATACTTTATTTCTTTGTTGATGAACTTCCTTCTTCCGTTTTGAGATAGCTAATACATTTTCCCAGGAACTGCACCAAAACTCCAGGAGCCTCTGGAATATCTTTCACCTCAAATAGGAAGAATTTTCTCTGTAGCTCTGGTAGACGATCTTCAATTATTTTTCCCGTAAACTCAATAGTTTGTAACTTTAAATTCGGATTCACCATCCACCTATTAATTTGTGTGACATCAATTACCTTTATTTGTGAGATTTCTATTTGAATTTCGTCCAGATTCTCCTTGAAATTTAGTTGATGCTTTCCAATGTTAATTTGTCCTAACAACCCAAGACAGTTGTCTCTTCTAATGTTCAATGAAGCTTTATCTAGAAGGTCGAAAATTCCTTGGCAATCATCATTAACCTCTTTGGTTATTCTCTTGTTTTCGGCAAGGTTTGCCTCCCATACCTTGAATATTATATCCCCTTTAATCTGGTCTAAAACAGATAGCTTTTGAGTTTTTTCGACTTCCTTTTTTGCTAAAAAAGTCGTTGCCTTTTGAAAAGTGGTCCTGGATACTTTTGCTTCTTTCTCTTTCAAGAGAATACCCTCCAAGGATTTGTTTGCCTCCTGAAAGTAATTCTGAATAATTTCTAGCTTGGAGATCGCTCCCTATTGCTCTTTTTCTATTTTTGCATGTATTTCCAACACCTGGGCTTGAAAAATTTCCATCTCTACCACTTGATTTTGAATTGAATTCATCTTATTTTGTAATTGTTTATTCATTTCTTCCTGGTGGAGGACCTGTCCTTGACTGACCTGTATCTTCATGTTCATTTCATTTAAGCTTGCTTTTAGCATTTGAATCTCCTGTATGTCACTGACTCTGGCTTGTTCTAGCCCTTTGTTTATTTCCTGACTGATATTTCTTTTAGTCTCCTTTAATTGACTTTGTAGTTGGGCTATCATTTGATATTTCTGTTGTAACCTAGTTCTCAAGTTCCCTACAAAGTATACATTTGTTGTTGCCAAGGCTCCCATTGAGCCTGCTACTTCTGTAGCGAAATCCTCTTCCTCAAGATTTTGTCCATCTACGATGATCTTATGTTTCTTTATCATTGCATCTCCTCTTGGATGCATTTCCTGTTTCAAGACAACCTTCCTCTTTTACTGAAAAAATAATCGGATGAAGGAATCTCGTCTCTAGAAATAGGTTCAAGATCACTAACATATGGAACTTCCATTTGGGGGTTTCCACAAGTAAACTACAAAGGGGTCAAAGAAGTAATAGGGATTCCCAGCTTTGTTGATGCCGTTCCTCCTACCTTTTTGGGAATGTCACCAGAGATTTTTGGGGATGTTTCAAACTCCTTTCCTTTCCTTGACTCTGAGTTCTCGGTCTGTGGAAGTTATGTTCTTTGTGAAGGCATTTCAGTCTCCTTCGGATTTTCCTTTGTATTTTCTTTATCCTGTAGCTCTGATTCAAAACCTGTTGGAGGCTCTTCCTGCTCTAGAGGGGGAGTTGTGGATTCACCTTGCAATACCTTCGGTAAACAGCTTCGCCCGTGACTTTGGAAAGTCATAAAACCGGTTTGTAAGTCGGATGATAATGCCCGTACTCCGTTTAATACCTACTCGTAGGTTTTGACCTCTTTGAACATATCATCGTAAGTGGAATTTTCATGTTCATAGGCTTTCATACCGTAGTGTATCATGTGTTTGTTCACTAGTTGATAAGGGTCATGCTTTTTGTGCTCAATATTTACCAATTTGACCTCTTCAAGTGTTTCTGCTTCCACCTTGGAATGACCCAAGTTTTGTAATGAAAATTTCCCGATATATACAGGGAAGATTGGCCAGGACTTCTTTTGAGCCATCTTTAGCTCTATTCTGATACCGCCTTTCACTATTTGGTGAGCTACTTCCCTACACACCAGTCTGTCCGAGAGGAATTTTGGAAGTGCATGAGGAGGGATTGAGCACCCATAAACCCTGATATAAAAGAAGCTTTCTTCAATGAACCATTCAACTATTGCCTTGAGGTTTTCTGAGACTGTCTCAGAAATGCGAGGGGGGTCACAGCCATAAAACATTTTATGCATTGGTATTACTATGAAATGACAGATTTCGTAAAGCAAATTTTTAGTATTTTCTTCCCATAGCTTAGTGTGATACTCGTGAATGGGTTCAGGGCAGGTTATGTTCCAACTCCAATTCATCAAGGGGAATGGAGTCATAAAACAAATTGTGTCCATGATGTATGTCGACATGTAAAAGGCCACTGGTTGACCTTTGGATCTTGCAGCTTTGTAATCTGAAACCTCTTTGGCTAAGTTATCGGATAAAATCTTGCTCCAGTTAAAACTATATCCTTCTGATGCTTCCTCTAAAAAGGGCACCCATTCTGCGGGGAAATGACATGGACTCTTTTTGCCGAAGAGTCTGCACAACTTCATGGCTACATAAACCATGTACTCATTCAAAGAAGCTATGGCATAATTTCCATTGGTATCGACCCTAAATTTTGATGGACATCTCCACCAACCTTTGATTAAGTCAGGGTAGGTTTGGTCTACCTCAGTACATTCCTTTCTCTAAAATTCAGCTATAAATTCGACATTGTAAATGTATTTAGGATTGGGCGAGAGTTTGTACATTACTTGGATATGTTCTAGTCTGAATGAGCCGATAATGACCGCTTGATCGTTTAAAATGCTTCTCATTGGAATATCAATCTTTTCTAAAGCCCAACTGACCATGTCGTTGAACATCATGAGCCGTGGGCATGTTGCAATCTTGTGAAGCTCTGATTCTGCTATGTCCTGAAGGTGATTCTCGGAATCATTAGGGGAATTTTTGATTTCGTAGTCGAGAATTTCATAGATTTGTCTCCAGGATTTGATCGAGTCAATAACATATGGCGTAGTGTCGGATATGACATCTCCCTCTGGGCTGCAAATATTAGTTGTATCTTCACTCTTCTTAGGTGCCTTCTTCGGTGCCATAGCTTTTGTGTTAGAATGAAAACCTGTCACAGAAGAGAGGTGTATAAGCTTGGTTGAATGTGACTTATTCCTGATAGAAAGAACAAGAATAAGATTCGAAACCCAGACCTTTAATTTTCCTTTAACTCATTTTATGGTGAAAGTACTAACGCAGTTGACAAGAAATTAATACCTTTAATACAGAGAATATTTCTGAGATACGCATTTGTGTCACAAAAATCATCAGTTATCCGTTATTAATATGGCCATATTTCGGCGATTCTAAATTTAAAATTTGAAAGATCTCATTCAACAGAATCCGAAATATGAAAATACCTAAAGAAGTCTAGTTACCATTAATTGTGATTTTAAAACAAAGTTAGTTCAGATTAAACATTGGTTATGAGTCGAGACTTCGCGTTTCGGGGTTTCCGGGATCTTGCTTCCACGAGGTATGTCATCACTAAACCCCGAATCCCAAAATTGCGATGAGATTAGTTAAAGTTAAACATTGGTATTAGTAATTTAATTAATCAAGATTAATAACTAACTTCCATTTTTTTGGGAAATTGGGGATTGGGGTTTCGCGAATCGATATGCATTGAAAACGCATTGCTCTGAGTAAACCCGAATCTGGAAAGGTTAAAAGGTTGTTAATCAACTCCTTTAAGGTTTAATTAATCGTGATTAAAAATACTTTATAGAACGTGCGTCGAGACTTTAAAACATTTTAGTTTTCTGCCTTTTATTATTAAAAATAATGACTGTCGGGATTTTGGTATCGGGCTTTTGGAACTGATAGCGAGGGTTATACCTTATGAAAAGTCGAATCCCGAAAAATAAATTTTTTAGTTTTTTTTTTTTTTTTTTTTTAAGTTAAAAGTTAAGGCGTCCCCATATTAGGAAAATACGAAGTTTTAGGTTAGAGATAAAAACTTTAAACCTGTTTCAACATAGGCTCCAATTGGGGACCTCGTCTCCTTGTGGGACAAGGAGAATGTGTAGACTTAGTGCCTTTATTAGGTAAATGGGGTCAGTTATTCCAGTCTGTGAGACATAGTTGAAAAAACCCAACTAGGAAGATAAAGACTTCGACCTTAACTTCGGAAAACTTTTCAAGATTAAAACATTCGACAATCTTGAGATAGGCTCACATAGATTCCCCTATCTAAAACCGACCTCGGATTTGTGCAAGATAATCGAAACAAGATTAGCCGTTCTACCAGTTTTTATTTGATCGTATTCGCATCAAGGTACTCTTATAGTGTAATCTAGAATCCCATAATCTTAAAGAGTAATCTGGCTAAAAGAAGAAAAAATACCAGAGCATCTTGCAATTCGTGTATAACAGCCTTGTCAGATATGTAGACATTGCTTCACTGCCAGCAAGCCTGTTCAGTACCCCGGTGAAGTTATCAGATTTTCCACATTGAATTTCCTTTCACCACTTCATTATTTTCTAGCATTTAAATGTCGAGATGAGGGAAATCATATAATGAATTTCCTTTCATCATCTCTTTAGATTAGATGGGGGCAATCAATAATGAATTTCCTTTCACCATCTGTCTATATATACTTTTGTTATGAAGTAGGGGCAATCAATCAGTATGTAACATACTCAGGAAAATATAGTGCTTAAAACTTTTACAGCAAAGGTCTGTCAACTTATTTAAATAGCTCTGGGTTAATCTTCCTTTTGGCCCTCAGACACTTTGACTTTAGGGAGAATCTCGGGAAAAACTTATTAATATTTCTTAGGGACCTTCCTTGAGCGGAAATGATTAGTTTATTCCCGCTAGAATGACTAAAAAGGTTAGGATTAGCCTAGACATACTTTCGGTTCAGCCAAAGTTTAGGAAAAACATAGAATTTTACCTATCCTCGCTTTGAAAGTTAGTTTGAACGTTTCCAAAGTTAAGATGAGACCTTTCTTTCCTCCAGAGACTAATGGGAAAATAATCAGAGTTGGGTGAAGAGTAAGCTCGATAGTGATCGAAGGGAAAAGGTGAGAGAACCTCAGAAACTTAGGAGTGTCAACGACTATTTTTTAAAGATTTTTTTTTTTAGTATCATATTAACCGTCGTGAAATTTAGTGTCTCGCTCATTAGTACCTCTTAGGACATTTTAACTCAGGTTCTCACGTCAGAGTTCATACCTTAGTAGTTCTTTCTATTTACAGCCAGAAGACTGTTTACTTATTACCTTTTTGGGTAGTATTTATCATGATTATTCATGCAGATTACCCTTTTAATATAGTTGATCTCTTGGGTCCTTGAAGATTTTCCTGCAAATAAGATGACATGATAACTGCCAGAAACTCATAACTGTGAGAAACTCATACAAATCTTGTGAACTGCTAGATTTTGAAATGTTTTGTATGATTTTTTTTTCGACAGAATAAAACTTACCGAAAGCAATGTAACTATAAAGAAAACATGAAAACAAACCGGTATGTACAATGAGAGTTCGGAAACATATTACTGCATGTAGTGTTTAAGGTATTGCCCATTTACCGGGGCGCTCAAAATGTCTCCATCGAGTTTTTCTAGTGAAAAATCATTTTTTCCCTCTGAGGCCGAGACTTTATAAGGACCAGACCAGATCGAATCGAACTTGCCTTGTTTGCCAGTGTCTTCTCTTCTGGCTTCCCATTTTAGTACCAGATATCCAGGGAGGAAATCTCTATCCTTAGCTTTTTGATCGAATAAAGCCTTCATTTTATCATGATATCTCTGCAACTTTTCGTTTACTTCGGCTCTATTTTGCTGAACTTCGACCAACTGGTTTTCCCTCCTGATAATGTCATTAGGTTCTTCGTTTGAATCTTGCCAAAGTTTCATTACTGGAAGAGCAAGATTGATTGGTAAAATAACATCAGTGCCATATACCATTTGAAAAGGGGAAATCCCAATTGACCTTTTGGTACTTATCCTGTTGGCCCATAGAGCGTATTTCAAATGGATATGCCATGCTTTCTTGTTCTCAGTCAAGATTTTAATGATCACGACTGTCATACTTTTATTAGATGACTAAGCTAAACCATTACCCTATGGATAATAAGCTGTGGAGTGTCCTAATATGATGTTAATTTTTTGCATAAGCTTATCATAGCCATTGATTTAAACGCTTGCGCATTATTGGTGACTATCTTTCGGGGACAGTCGAATCTGGATAAAATATTTTCTTCCAGAAAATTGATTACTACTGAGTCAGTTGCACTTCTCGAGGGAATAGCTTCCACCCACTTAGTAAAGTAGTCCGTTGTAGTTAGGATCCACTTGTGCTGAGCACTAGAATGTGGATGAATTTCTTCGATGAAATCAAGGCCCCATTGTTGAAAAGGAGCTTCGGTTTTAACTGGAACAAGAGGTAAAGATGGGACTTTTTGTTTACCTGTAAACAACTGACAGGGAGTACAAGTTTGGACTTTGGTGTTTACATCTCTGAATAGTTTGGGCCAGTAATATCCAGCTCTTAATATTTTATAAGTTGTAGCTCGCCAAGCGTGGTGTCCTCCGCACACTCCCTCATGGAACTCATTAATAACCTTTTCGGTTTCGGTCTCGACTAAACAACTCAGCAAGAAACCTAGGGGATCTTTCCAATATAATTTTCCGTCTATAATACAATATTTTATAGCATGTAGCTTCAGTGTCCTGGCTTTAGATGGGGTTAGTTCACTGGGACATTGAAGAGTCAATAGGTAAGAAACAATATCATGGTACCAGACTGAAGTAGAAAACTTGTCTTGAATCTCAACTGTAGGTGTAGCGATATCGAGTTCATTAATCTCTAGAAAACCCTCGTCTTCTTGCAGCTGATTTATTCCGAGTGCCTGGAAGTTTGATGCAACTAGCATTTTAGCCAGACCTTGGCCTTTAATGAGTTTTGTTGGTTTGACTTCCAGATCAAACTCCTGAATCTTAGCTAGCCATCTGCCTCTTCTGCCATCACTATCCGACCAGTATATCTTTAATAGAGCTTGTAGGGACATATGCTATGATCTTCAAGTGTAATACATACGTTCTGAAAGCCTTGAGAGCCTTCACCATTGCGTAAGCTTGTTTTTCTAGTATATTATATTTCAACTCAACATCTCTCAGGCTTTTACTGAAAAATGCAATAGGTTGTTGAAAGCCTTCCTCGTTTTTCTGTAACAATACGACTGCAATAGTGTGTTCGGAAGCAAAGGAAGAGATTACAAACTCTTTTGTGTAATCAGGACTTGCCAAGACTAGCGCTTCACTGATAAATTTATTGATTAGTTGAAAAGACTCTTTGGCTTCACTTGTCCACTTCATGTCATTGTTCTTTTTTAATATATCTGTGATCAGCTTCACAATTTCGGTGAAGTTAGGGATGAATCTTCTCAAGAAATTTATTTTTCCTAAGAAAGACTGAATTTCTTTTACATTTCTAGGGATGTTTATAGTATCTATTGCTTCAATTCTTTTGGGATCGATTTTGATTCCGTATTTATACACTATATGACCTAATAGCTTACCTTCTTGCATAGCGAAATTAGATTTTTTGGGATTAAGGGACAAACCAAATTTACGACATTTCTCAAAATTTTGCTTCAGGTGCACTAGATGTTCTGCATCGGATTTTGAAAAAACAGTTAGATCATTGAGATAGATAACAACAAACTTATCTCTCTCACCCATGAAGGCGATGTCCATGGCTCACTGGAAGGTTTCCCCTGCATTCATCAAGCCGAAAGACATTTTATCGTACATGAAGGTACCCCAAGGGGTAGTGAAAGCTGTTTTTTTCTTATCATCTTGGTGTACTGCAATCTGATTGTAACCTGAAAAACCATCAATCATTGACATTCTGTTAGCTCCAACTACTTTCTCTAAAACATGGTCCATCTTAGGTAATGGGTAATTGTCCTTGAGTGACGATCGGTTCAGGTTCCTAAAATCAACACACAGTCTGATTTCGCCGTTTTTCTTTCTTACTGGAACTAAATTAGCTACCCACTCGGAATATCTTAGTGGGACGATGATTTTGGCGTCCAAGAGTTTTTTAACTTCTTTTTCTATCACTAGTAGCAACATAAGGTTTATCTGTCTAAGTTTCTACTTAAAAGTCTTGACACCAGGCATCAAAGGAGTTTTATGTTCGATTATAGAAGTATCATAAGTTCTCAGTTCATTGTAAGACCAAGTGAAAACATCTTTATATTTTCTAAGCAACTCAACATATTTACTTTTGGTTTCTGGGGACAGGTATTTGGATAATTTCACCAACCGAGGATTTTCTTTGGTACCTATGTCACAGTCCTCAACTTCCTCCGACTGAGGTTGTAAAGTGGATCTTAAAGGAATGTCATCTTGATTAAATAACCTTTCCAAGGGAATCATGCCCTTGGGGATCTGGTTATTTTTTAGAACAAGCATTCGGTGATTAGCGATTTTATCATGGAATTCTTGGGGGTCCTCCCCTTCCTGCATGATCCAAATAGGATCATTTTGGTTTTCTTGGTCGGCATGCATTTCAACAAACTCGTCTATTGATTCTAAAAATTTGCGAAGCTGTTCATCGTCCTCAAAAAGTTGCCAATGTTGTATGTTATTCGGTATGGAAGGTATGTGTCTCATTTGTATGTGGTACTTTAGTTTAAAAGCAGTGGGAGGTGTGAATGTTGAGGCTTCTTTGGATAACGCATCAGCCTGTTAGTTTTCGGTTCTTGAAATGTAGTGAACCTTGACAGAGGAGAAGAAATTTTCGATCAGATCCCAGACACAATTCCTATAAGACCTCAACCTAGGATGTTTGGACTGGTACTATCGGTTTACCTGTTTTATGATTAGCTCGGCGTCACCAAAGACTTCGAGGTTTTTTATTTTCGTTCTCCTAACGACTTCTAACCCTAACACTAGGGCTTCATACTCGCATACATTATTAGTGTGGTCCACATTCCATTGTAGCCTATAGGAAAAGGGGATTACAAATTGATTATCAGGAGCCACAAGGAGTGCCCCAGCTCCAGCTCCAAAGTAGGATGAGGCGCCGTAAAAAAACATCTTCCACACACCAGTGCTATATACATCCTTTTTAATTTTTTCTTTTTCTGTTTTCTCTTCTATACAACTTTCATATATACCTACATCAATATCATCATCAATGGATAAAATACAATTACCTAAATCTTGATCAACAATATATACATGGTAGTTATTCGGGTTGTGTGGATCACTTACCATGAATGCCAACCTGGTTTCTCTGTATAGGCGCATGAATTGTTCTCCAAAAACTGGAATCGTAGCATACGTCATGTCAAGCTGTAGAGATCCTCCAAGTTTGGTGCCCCAGGACCTGGATAACAACATACCATATTTCGGAGGGATATCGGCAACCACTACGTCAATTATAATGATTTTTGCATGTATTTGTGCCAGATTTACCACCAAGTCTTTAATCATGCCTATACATTTAACTTTTCTTGAATCGAATGAATATAAATCTCCATAAGGCCTAGTGATTTCGAGGCCCAATTTATCCATAATGGCTTTAGGCATTACATTGTGGGATGCTCCAGAATCTAGCATGCAGTTATGGAGTAGGTGGTTGAACAAGGTTAACATGATATAGAAGGGGGTGACAGTGTCTTTGGCGCCTTCAAAATGTGGACCGAAAACTATGTTCGGCTTGTCATCTTCTAAGTTAATGACATTGGCTTGGCTTTCGTTTTCTGAAAAACTAATCATCTTGGCAATTTGTTTTCTATATATGGGGTTTTTTGCCAGTTCGACAAGAGGTATAGGAATCTTGATTTTGTTTATTTCATTTTCCAGACTAAAATTTCCCATGGCTTTGTCGCTCTTTATGTTTTGGGCCTCCATTCCTTTCTTTTCAACTTTCTTTTGTGGTGTGGATTTGGTTTCATTCACGGGGACCTGTGTTTTCACGGTGGGTGTTCCTACTGAATTTGGCTTGACAGGTTGCGTGTCAGCGGTGTTGGTTTTTGCAGTCTGCTTCTCAGCAGTCTTTGGAGCCGCTTCGTCAGTTTCGCCCCTCTGTAGGATCCTTTTCGTTGGGGCGGTTGGAAGACTCTTGTTTCTAGGTCTTAAATTGTATTTCTGGTGCAGTTCGGCCATTATATCATCTGAAATACCCTGATAGGTCAAATCTTAAGAAGTACTATTGTTTATGTCGTATTCCTCTCTATTTTCTTTATTTAAGTATTTTTCATAATCTTGTCTCGATAAATAGGGTTGTAGACTATCGTCACCAAGATTGTTTATATCCTCGTCTAACTCTTCAAAATCTTCTAGGTCTTCCCCTCCAATGAAGTTTTCACTCTTGAAGGGGTTGGGATTTTTTGATCCTCATTCTTAATTTGTCTTTGTGGGGCTTGAGGATCAGGATTCCTTCTGAAATCCTTCCTAGGAAAATGATCCTTTTTTTATTTATCAAGTTCCATTTTTGAGATCTTATTTGACAGCTCTTTAATTATCCTAGCCATGTTATCTATTTTATCTCCCGAGGATTTCCCCAATCTCGAGGATCCACCTTGTTCTTTGAATTTTCTATTTTCTTTGTTCCCGGTTTCTACTTTGGCTTTTAGTTTTCCTGATGCCATCATGTTCAATTCAATTTCTAGGGCATCATCTTGCATCTTGGTGAGATCTACTGATCTCCTTTCTCTTAATAATAGAGCGAAATCGGGGTCAAAGGCTCCGATGAAAGTTACTTTCACTGCGGGTTGAGAAGGTTTGACCTTGACTGGGATTTTATTACACAACTTGTTAAACCTTTGAGTGAACTCAAGAACTGATTCTGAGCTTTTCTTTCTGAGAGCCCCAAATTCAATTAGGTAATAGAGGTGGTCTCTCCTTTCTCCTCATTTTCTGATAAAAGAGTTTTCAAGTTTTTCATAAGACCTTATAGATCCCGCTGCCAAGGCTCGGAACCAGGTCCTCACCTATCCTTCGAAAGTCTGAACGAGGAGTCTAGAATAGACGTCTTCGTGCTCGATTCCAAGGATGTCAGCAAATTGTTCAAGGAAATTGATGTGTTCTTGTGCGGTTAAATCTCCTTCCCCTGTGAATTTGGGAAGACTTTTCATTTAATTTTCAGGAAGGTCGTGTAGGGGGACTAGGAGGACAAGGGGGGCATATCTGGCAGCCACCTTAGCAAAGATTCCAGGGAGTGGTACTTGGCCACCTGCTGATCCTCCTGCGACACCACCTGCGACACCGCCTCCAGCTCCCGCGCCTTCGTGTGCAGCCATTGATGGATTTGAGGCTGAAACTCATAGTGTATGAGGAGAAAGCTCACAGAAGTTTGGTAGATTTTATTTTGTGCTTGAATGTGACAGAAAGGTTGTGGGGAACTAATTATCAAGGCACAGGGAACTAGAGGAAGAAGGCCCAAGAATAAAATAACTTGTTTCTCTAGACTCATAAGGCGAATATATCGAAGAATCAACGAGGGTTGAATCAGGATATATAGGGCATTTGTCAGAGTACTTGGTAGTAGGGGTATACACTTTGGGAAAAGAGAACGTATCAGTTGAAAGGGGGAGCGAGACAGATCTCTCAAGTATTCCCTTAACGTTCGACTGTGTAGAATCAGGTTGACAAATAATATGTATGGGCGAAACGATTTGTCTAAGGGATCTTCGTGATTTTAAAATCTTTTCCGGATCATAAACTGACAAGGTATGCTTGTTGTCTGGGTTCTTTCTGGTGTTCTTTCGGCTAAAAGCCAGTTTACTTATCATGGAGTCACCAAGTGAAAGATGAAAGTAGCCTTAGAAGGTTTTTCGACATTTGTTCACTATCAAAGAAAGAAAATGTCAATGTTGTTCTTCCCAGGGAAACGATTCGTTTCGTTCCCCGACAATGGCGCCAAAAAGATGTTGTTCCTGAGTTTATACTTTAAGGCTCTAAATTATACCGTCAAGGCATCCGAAAAAATAGAGAGAGTTAAGGGGTAAGATATCAATTTGTGAAGGGTAAGTCAGAGTTGATTCCTCAACTGTCTCTGTCTAGCTTCCCATTGTTCTTGGATGCTGATATCTCTCTCGATAACTGCCCACGAACGTTTTAACTCGACCCGAGTATTTGATGTTTGTAGGATGGTATTAAATAAGTTCAAAGCAATGCTAGTTTGATCTATAAGGCCAGGTTCTATGTTAGGCTATCTAGTATTGGGAACAGTCATGAGGGGTAAAACTTTATTGAATTATAAAATGTTCAAAGATTATGTTACCTCTGTTTTGAAAGATACAAAAAAAAGGAGTTCTTGAATTTAAAATAATAACATAACAATAGTAGAGGCCATTTCCTGTACTTGAAATAATTAAGAGTATCGAGAATGATGGAAGAAGAAGAAACATAACACAGTTAGAAATATGAGGCTTTAATCATAAAAGAATCTCATATCATAACAGAGGAAGGGAAGAAAAACGAAATTTCTAATGAAGTACAAAACATAATCATCCAAATGACCTACAGGTCTTGAAACTGCTGATAGCAATCACAGAGGAAAATCTGTAAATGATTAGATAATCAAATAAATTCAAACTATAGTAGAAGTTCATGCTAAGCTGTAGTTGGTCATTCATTAGAAATACATGAAAAGAAAGATGTTGAAAACAAAGTAAAGGGACACATAACTTCAAGTTGACAGAATTCATAATCTCTTCTACATTATCTTATCACTGCCAATGAGAAAAACTTCTAGTACAATCGGCTCCAAATAAAAAAGCCTTTCTTCAGTCTTGTGAAATTATATTTATACATGATCACCAAATTCTTTTTCTGTTGGTGATTAACTAACTTCTGAAGGTTAACGGTTACATAAATGTGCAATATTGAACCGTTTACATTTCTAT